>SMSQ01012603.1:32142-43875 GCA_019453375.1 Ctenoplectra terminalis | reverse complement strand
TATACTTCGTGATACATTAAAAAATTTATTTCTTTTTTTAATCAAGAACATCATCAACATTACTAATAGATGGTCTCGCCCGCATGTTCGGTTTAAAACGATCATCCATTACGGGTGGATTCGACCTTGAAAAATACCAAAAAATGTTGCTTATATAAAATATAATACAAGAGAAAATTAGTTGATATGTTGCATTTTCTTAAATTTTTCATGTAAATGTTTCCATGCTTAAAGCATTCATGAAACAACGTCCACAGCTCACACAATTAACCCGATTTTTGTTTGCAGAGGTTTCGAGATGGTTTTTTTTAATTTTGCTTTATAATATGCAGAAAACTTTAAATATAATTTTTAATATATATAAAAGTTTTTGCGACAATTGTCAGTACGAGAATAATAGTAAACCGATTTATTTGTTTTATTTTGAGATATTAATACTAGCCGGTCTCTCTCGGTGGTCGAACTATCCATAACTTACCCTATAGCGTCGCAAATATTTTTGCGTATAAGGTAAATGTTTTCATTAGCGACCACGTTCCCATTAGCGGCCAATTGTTTATTTGATTTGATTAAAAATAACAGATAAATCGAGATATTGATCGATGTATTGAGATTATTTACTATTACATACATTCTTTCTTTGTTGAACTCTTCATTAATACGCATAATTAAAATATCACCGTAGCATTGTTCATTGACACAAGAGCAGACAAATTTTAATAAAGTAGGTTGTAGACACAACGACTAACAACCACACACGTACTCTTTGAATGTACATCTACTCTAACATAAAGACGAAGACATGAAATCAAACTTGAAACAGCTTCTATCACACCAGGCCACATAAAAAATACATTAAAATATCTGAAGCAATCGAATTCTTAATAAAAATATATGAACCCATACAATAATTCGCTCAAATCAACGAGAAAGATGCAATTCGCAATAAAATTGTAGACATCAATTTTCATTGATATAGTTACAGAAAGTTGTGCTCAAAAATATCTCTGGAAGATATGTAATATTATTAATACTTTTGAATGATAAAAAAAAATCACAAGCTTTGCTTTTCACAGAATATTAATAAAAACAATTTGTTTTACCTAGTACTATATTTATGGAAACAAATTAATCGTAGACAAAACTACTTCGTGTCCAGTATTTAATAATTGAAACTACTGCACAGTAACAGGGACGCAATGGTAAAAAGCACAAATAATGAGAACATCGTATCGAATATCATTTTCATTAATAATTTCCTCGCAAATTTTCGCATTGTAATTGATACTCATTTATTTAAAAAACTAGAGGAACAAGTATTCTCAGTAATCAATATCTCATGTAAATATCTGTATATCTTGGTAAAAAATAACTATTTTCATGATCACATTTTTATAATATATACCCAGGAATGGGGTTGTTTACCTTATCTCTGAAACTAAGGTCGAATTAGCGGTAACTTTACAAGAAAAACTTGTTCGGAATGATAATTTCGACGATATATTTAAAAATCTCTGAAATCGGTGAGCAGACCATACTTCTAAATGATTAAGAAAAAAATTATGAAGGCTAAATCCAAGCTGTACCTATTACCTGATCGTCGGTATATAAAGATTATTTATTATTTATTATATTATAATTACACTTAATAATAATAATATAATATTATACTTATAATAATATAAATATAATTATATATTGATAGATCATATTGATATTAAAAAATTATAATTAATATATTATGTTCATCGAAATACGATTTATCAATTTCGAAAGTAATGTATGAATTTCTGTGTGTTATCTAGGTTGTTCGGGGTTCGAATGATATTGATATTATAAAATTATAATTAACATATTATATTCATCGATATATATCAATATATTATATATAATTATAATTCTATATTATTAATATGTAATAATAGATTACTTATTATATGAATTTTTGTGTGTTATCTAGGTTGTTCGGGGTTCGAATGATATAGATATTATAAAATTATAATTAACATATTATATTCATCAATATATATCAATATATAATATATAATAATAGATTACTTATTATATTCATAAAAATAAGATTTATCAATTTCTAAAGTGATGTATGAATTTTTGTGTGTTATCTAGGTTATTCGGGGTTCGAATGATATTGATATTATAAAATTATAATTATATATTATCAATATATAATAATAGATTACTTATTATATTCATCAAAATACGATTTATCGATTCCTAACGTGACGTATGAATTTTTGTGTCATCTAGGTTATTCGGGGTTCGAATGATATTGATATTATAAAATTATAATTAACATCTTATATTCATCGATACATATCAACATATAATATATAATCATAATTATAATTATATATTATTAATATATAGTAATAAATTACTTATTATATTCATAAAAATACGATTTATCAATTCCTAACGTGACGTATGAATTCTTGTGTGTTATCTAGGTTGTTCGGGTTTCTTCAAGAGGAGCATTCACAGCAATCGAAGGTACATTTGCAAGGTCCAGGGTGCCATGAAAGGGCGCTGCCCCATCGACAAAACTCATAGGAACCAATGTCGTGCATGCCGACTCGCCAAGTGTTTCGAGGCTAACATGAACAGAGACGGTAAGTGATGATACTTATTGTAAATGTTTAAAATAGAATCGTGAGATCAGAGACGTCTCCTATAGAAAAAGTATCGTAGGTGTGATTCCGCGCGAGGAAAGAATGCCACGATATCATAGGACACCGGGAGCGGTCTAATGGTGTGCTTGCCTGTCAAGAGGAGGGCCTCGAAGAGCTCCCAGCAGAGCAGGCTGTGACTGCCTCTCTTTTCCCCGCGGACTCTACACCGTTGTTATTTATAGTAGAGACGAAAGAAATAGGCTTTCATCTTCTAATTACAAATCGATCTTTTTTATTCTTTATTACATAAATTTGAATTTCCTTTTTTCACTTTGTTCACGGAGTTGAAATACATGGGGGCGTTAAAAAAACTAGTTATTTCGAGAGAAGTGATTCGGGCGATAAGTAGAATAAAAGAGTTCTATAAAAGATATAATTAAAAAATACTCGAATTAAACAACTTATACCAAGTTAATTTTATATAAAACGATAGAAATATTCATGTTTAATATTAACGGTGTATCGATTACACAAAATTCTCAATGTGATTATCATTGATATCTTTTTACGTAATAGAAAAATTTCTTTCGTATATGCAATGTATTTTTAATAATCGTGAAGTTTACGTGATCTTGAATATCGTTGTTAATGTTAATTAAAATGGATGTGTCTAAAGTGTAATAGGCCTAGTTAGAGCGTAATTAAACGTATCAGAAGGATGTAACGCTTTTAAACATTTGAAACCGCAAGTGAGAATAAATAAAAATTATGTAATCAAAATTGTAAAAGATAACGATGAAAAATTAATTGATTTTTTAATAAACGAATCTGACGAAAGATACTGATTTTATTGATACTCATTATGGTTTAAATAAATTTGAATAGAATGTACCTGGTAGGGAAGTAGATGTTAGAAACGATGTTGAATAGTCTATTTCTTCTGTCTGTACTATAGTAACAAATATAGCTTGTTTAATATATGTTTTTAATGTACATGTAGACGCTTTTTCAAATCTTATATTACAGTTTGCGACAAAATGATTGCACATTCTGATATTTCTGTAAAACTTTTATTTTTCCGTACCTTCAATTTAATGTTAAATATGTTAAATGTAACAGAAAATATATTCTTCAAATAAATCGAGCGTTTATCATTTATTTCCAGTAACCAGTAGCTTATTATAACTCATGAGATTCGACAGAACAATCATTTTTAATAATTAAAATTTTTTAACAGTTTAAAAACGAAATGTGCTATCATTTTGTGGTAGACCTCAGTAGAAAACGAAGTAGAAGTTGTTGCAAAGATTGAATGTTTCTTTGATATTTATTGAGAGTGCTGTTTTCAGTAAAAGCATTATTGTTTTGTATATTTTATTAAAACGAATCTCCAATTTGGATGGACTAAATTCTGATACTGGCATCCTTGTCGCAATTCCCCTGTGGTTTCACGGGGCAAAGATTTTCGAGCCACGAATAACCCGCAACGACAGTGACTTCAGTGGCTATTGGTCAGACAAACCCTCCTAAGCAAACGTAGTCGTGGACCTAGTAAAACAGCAATCATGGTTAAATAGTCTGTTTGTCGTTGGTTTTACAACTGATTCGTCAAAGGATACCGTCAATCCGTGCCACGAGTCTTTATTTTAAAAAATATTAAAATTTGTAGCGACTTTTCGGCTTACGGTTCCTACATATATTTTAAATTAATCAACCTGGACTATAAATCAAATTATTTGAGTATATAACTTATTATGAATATTATATTCGTTTGGTTTGGTATTTTTAATTCATAAACATTTAAAAAAAATAAAACTTGTTAACAGTTAAAGTCCTACAGTTTTCATTTGATTCTTTTAAATATATTTTCTTAATATCTTAGAAACGATAATTAAAAATTAATCTATTAGCATTTTAAATATAGAAAAATATTCGTGATCCTCAAAATAGAAAAAAAAGAATCGCAAGTTGTCATATTTATTAGTGAAAATAATAATTTTAATATAAATAATATAAAATAATAATAATTTTAATAATAATACTTTTAATAATAAAAATTTAATAATAATAATAATTTTAATAATAATAATTTTAATAATAATAATAATTTTAATAATAATAATTTTAATAATAATAATAATATTAATAATAATAATTTTTTCAATTCATTAATGGCTCATTTCGACTAAATTGCCCATTTAATGTTAAAAATTCATTTAAAGATAATTAATTCAAGCGAATTCAATGTTTTCGTTCTGCTATTATTAATTAATTGTAAATAACATAAAATAATATCAAGTAGGGCTCGAAACCTTTTTAACCTTGCTACGGCTATTAATTCATTATTGATCCAATCGAATTTTTCGAAAAAAATTTCCTAATTTCAAAAACAATATAAAAAAGCTGCCGTCAATATACGAATTTTCTTATCACAACTATATGCTAAAAATATATTCTTATCAATATATTAATCAGGAATTTTTTTTAGCGAAATTAAAGCACGCTTGGGTCGAAAATAATTTGAGTACCGTAACAAAGCTGAACTATTTTAAAACGACTGAATTTTTCATCGAAGTTACGTTAATCGCATAGGGTTCCGCGTGTCTCTATTAATCGGCGACACGAGAGACTTCGATAAAAGTGGCTCGAACACGAGGACTCAATAATAATTTTGCAGTGTCATGCGACGTTTCGCTTTTCCATGATCTCTCACTTGATCGTTACTTCGCGTTTCAACCTCTCGATATTTCGCCGCAAAATTCACGATACGAGCGTGTATACTATTCGACGAATGCTGCCGACCATTTCCATTTAATTAATTAATCGGTCGAAAACGCGTAATCTCCTTTCGATGCAGCATTACATTATGTCCCCCGATGGAAAGTTGAACAGTAATTAACATCTATTTGCTATAATCTTTGTTATTTTCCTTGTAGTACATGCCGTAAATGTTACCTGGTTTTCTCTGTTTATGCACTCTATATAGATGCTTTACAATATTCTATTATTGGCTGAAGCTTTGTCACAAGCAAAGAAATCTACAATGGTATTTCACGCGAAGCGCGAGAATTCGGTATTTAAAATCTTCCCGTTAGATTCAAGTATTTGAATGCGTATTGATTTGAATCTCTATTTTGCGCGCCGGTGTAAATCGGATTTGATATCGATAAGTGCACGACTTTGTGTAATCCTGGTTTGATATTTCAACTGAATACGATGTCATGGTTATATACGTAATTAATAGGGTCTTGTTGAAACTAACGGTTTACCCAATACACTATTTGTGAAATATTAATTTTGTGTTTGTTTTGAATCTTAATCGATTCGTAAAATCGTATTCTTAAATTGAATAGTTTTTCAAGAAATATTTGAATGTTTTGAATGATTTTTGAAAACTTAAATTTCTAAACAATCCTGGAATATTAAATAATAACACTATTATTTTAGCTTTCAATGAATTTGTTTTTTAAATAGTAATATATAAAAAAAACTGTTTATTGCAAATTTTTGTTACGATACGAATATATCATAGTATATAACATCAATTTCGTTTTATTTAAATTTTACGAGCATATGTAAAAATATTGCACGAAACGCTACTGAAAATATTTTTTTATGCGGATGTGTTTTATATAAATCAGAAATACAAGAAAAGACAGTAAATCTAAGCGAATCAAAATAACAATTCAGTCAAAAGGAAGACCTTCAAGTTAAAACAAATTTTCTTTCATCAAATTAACTAGATATTAACAACGAATTTATAATAAAAAAAAGTTAGCTCTCTAAATGTTGACTATTATTTATTCACTGTTAAGCAGATAATGCTCCGATTCGCCTCGGTCTGCCCTATAAAGTAACCGCAGGGTCTACAGAAACATAAACTAAAAAACAAAAATATTCGAGTAAAGCAGAAAAATCAAAAGAGACACATCAAAGAGGTCCAAAGCAAACAAGTTCGCTCAAGAAGCAATATCATGAGAAAAATGGTGCAGACGTGCCGGGTAAATAAGAAGAAGCGGAAATACAAAGAATAAGATAAATGAAAATAAGAAGAAGGCAAAGAAGAAGCGACGAGGAAGAGAAAGAAATATAGAGCATATTCAAAGGAAGGCGACGAGTAAGAGGAGGAGAGGCGAATGAGAGATAGAAATACATATCGAAAGAGAAAGGCAGCCAGGGGCGGACCAGACCGCTCGATGGGGATGAGGGTGGCCAGGGTGTCGGGGGTGTTTAATGCAGGACGGGTGCTCCGGTTCCCAGCGGTTGCTGAGGCTCCAGACGCGAGTAAGAGAGGAGATTCAATTAGTGGCAGAGCTTCCTAACGTTAAGGAGACTCCACACGGGGTGAGGTGAGCCTCTCGTTCTTGCGTTGCTCTCTTCCTCTGTTTCTCTATCTCTCTCTCTCTCTCTCTTGCCCCTTTCATGGTCATCATACGCAAAAATACGAGAGTACGTGCTTGTTGCGAGACTCTTTTTCCTGGCTGCTCTTAATTATCTTGAAAACTAGCTGTAATTCACGGAGATAATCGACGAGAATGATTTCTATACACGAAGGGGTTGATCGTTGTTCTGGCAGATGAAATAACATAGGTGATTCTTAAAGGTTCTAATAATTGAATTACGGGTGGATGATAATGAATTTGATTCGTCGTTGAGAAGATTTTAAGAAAGGAAAATAAAGAGAAAATTATTGTTTTGGTATTAACACGTTCACTGCTAAGAAAATTAAGCAGGTTTTAAGTTGGGTGCCGAAAATGTTTAAACCAAACAGCAGAACTCAAATGTAATATTTATAATTGGAAATATAATTTGCTTAGGGATTTATAAAGATTTGAAGAATAAAAAAAATGTTTTCAGATATTTCGTAGTCGGTATTCGCGGTACATAATGAGATATCTCGTAGTTGGCAATGAACGCGTTAAATAGCAGTTAAGAAGCTGTTTTTTGAAAGGGAAATGGAAGATGATAATGTGAACAGCTTTTCTGAACGTATTGAATTCGATATGTAACACTATTAGAAAATATAACGGTGTTAAAATAATATTAATAAAAAAAGTAAAAAATGAAATATTGACTTATCAACGAACATAATTTAATTTTATCATCCAGCCTAAGTATAGGCTAAAGTGCATTAATAGCGAGAACGCATATAATAGCTGAAAATCCTAAATTCAGGTTACTTAAATATTTTTTATTGAAATATTATCATAAACGTACATGATTACGTTTTGGTCTTTGGTAGCAGAAAGTTACTTTGTAACTTTTGGTAGATACAGAGTTACTCCACAGTTTCGAAACTAAACTGCTTCAAAACCGCTTAATCACAATAACTTGTTTTCGCTTTAATCGCATTAAGCAAACATCAATAAGCCTACGAAGCATAATGAAATTATACAAATATCCTCGACTCGAATCGATACGTATAAAAAGCACACGATCACATATATCGAAATGTTACCACAAAAGGACATTCGTAACAGTTACCTCAAAATCTATCAACTTTCATTTCAATAATTTCACAATGCTTTCATAAATCAATTGCAAAAGTATATTTCAATGTTCCAACCAACTTCTAACAATTTCTTTGCACCACTAATATTCACGATTATACATAACAAATAATCGTCACTCACAAATTCTTCACCGTCAGAAGTTTCATCCCACGAATTTGCAATTTTTACTTTAATAATTTCCTAACAGCCATGTAAATTTCCTAACACCATACATCTCGTTACAATTTTTATGACGCATCTTATCACTATCTGTATCCTGTACTTTACTACATTTTCTTCGCATCCTGTTTTATTATCGCCGCGTTTTTATCGGAGACACGTAACAGCGTCGCAGAACATTGTGAGGCAACCATAAAACGTAGGTGACCACTCGGTAAGTGGTATATATTATGTATGCGGTGCCCTGCGCCTCGCGGAGCGCTGCCGCAGGCATGCAATCATCCGCTGCTTGACAACCCGGAGATCTCTAACCCCTCACACCATCGAGTACCAGCACTCTCCCTCGCTCGACGAAAATTCCTCCCTCCCTGTGTCATTTGCTCTACCCGTCTACCTTGCCGACGAAATGCCCCGCGCCGCACAGACCCGTATATTTTGCGAAATATGGCGTTAAACGATATCAGAAGATTACCAAGCGGCTTACCGCGCCGGATTTGTAACTTGTAAAGGGAAAGAGAGGATTCGCGGCGACCCGTCGAATCTTCCTTCCGTTTACCGCTTCCGCGGATGAGGCTTCGGCTTCCTTTCGCTCCTTTCGCCAATTTCCAAGCAACTGGAGATCGTTTCTACCTGCGAAATCGTGATACGATGTATCGGTCGATCTTTTTTCTTTGCGATGAAGTATTCTCTCTTTTTTTTACGATGAAATATTCTCGTTTTTTATTCTCGGTTGTCGACCCATTGGAGTCATTAGTAACCACGTTAAGTTGGAGATAAAAAGATATTGAAATTAAATTCGATCGAGAATTTTAACACATTGACAGCCGGCGACCTAAGAGACATTTAACCACTTGATATACAATAACGTCTCTGAGACGTCATCCATTTCATGTGCCATTTTAGACTTTGACGTCTCGGAGACGTCAAGAACTGTCTTTGGCTAAAACCGGGCAGTATATTATTAGATTAGCTGTTTCGTTCGTGCATCGATGCTGTTTTGTTTAGATTGTTGAAACAACATTCCCCCTCTCAACAGTACCGATAACAAAATCGTATCGGCAAATAACTAAACATCAAGAATCGCAATGAAAACGGTAATCAGTATAGCAGTGAGCTCGCACGCCGAACGCCAAAGCAGATATCTGAATTTTGTAAAAATCAGAAATAGTTATCCCAACATGTTTGAGTTGAATGCATTATATGAAAGTGACGATGAAAGTCTATTAGGCTGCTCTACTGGTGATAGTAAAAATGGCCAAATTAATTAGTATTCTACGGACGCGTCGACGCGCATTTTATTTGTATGTCAAGTGGTTAAAGCCTGAGCGCCGGCAACGTATCGGCCACTTAAGTCCCAAACGCCGGCCTTATTCCCTTGTTTTTGATCACTGAATAGCCAAAAAAAAATATTGGAAACATTATATGTTTTCGTAAAATAGAACATTTTATTTGCATATTCGTCATATACGATTTAACGGTAATTAAAAATAAAAACAAAATAAAAATTTTTAATTTATAATTATAGAAAAAGATACAGTTTCTCATTTCATGGTGGATTATTACATATATACAACGTAAACAGAAAACAAAAGTTTTAATATTTAAGGCAAGCGTGGTATCACTCGAAACATTGTCCAAGATGTAAAGGTACTAAGCATTTAGCACACATAAATCTACTCTCGCTTCTTTTTTTACCAGCAGAAATCCGTGTTTTTGCGGGGCCGACGGTCAAATGACAGACTCAGTGTTAAGGACAGTTAACGGCTTAATTTATGATCCGGACGAACCCTAGCTATTTTTGAGAATTGTCATTTTCACATCTGGCATGTTATTAGTTTACGACCTAGAAACTGGCCAATATTTCGGTGTTCGTCGATTTCTGTTCAATAGCAAAATGCCGTATCCTAATCTTTACCAAGAACTGACGCACGTGTACTTCAGCTGCTACCTTCTGATACCGTTACTTCCGAACCTAGCTGACTTAGGACTAACGCACGAACTCTGAGGGCGTGACATTGACCACCTCTCTTGACACAAGAATTTTTGACTATTGGACATAGCATGCCTCCCACCCTCTTGGCGATGACACGCCTAACGAGGGTGTTTAGTATTTAAGAACTGTCTCTGTAACGATTAGATTAAGTATTGAACAAGAAGTCTTAGAAAGTATTGAACGGGAAGTATTGAACAAGAAGTCTTAGAAAGTATTGAACAATTTTTGACTATTGGACATAGCATGACTCCCACCCTCTTGGCGACGACACGCCTAACGAAGGTGTCTAATACTTAAGAACTGACTGTTACTATTAGGAGGTATTGAACATAAGGGGGACTTGAAGAATTGTGAACATAAGAATAAGAGTATTGAACTTGTGAATTAGAATTAGAACCTGGGAATTGAACTTGAGATCTTGAAGAACTAGAACTAGAATTAAACTTGTGAATTAGAATTAGAATTGAACTTGAGGAGAATCGGGAATCAACGAACTAAGAACTAAGAACTGATTATTGAACACTGTACACATCAGCACTGTGAACTATTGAACGGAACTTGTACGAACCGAACTCAATATATTACCTATATTTATTGTTATAAAACGTGTTGGTATCTTGATGCTAAATATTCGACTCCACGCAAACTGTGGGAGTCAACGCTCAGAAACCCGCGTTTTCGCGGGGCCGGCTCTCAATGTGTTAACGTGTTTCAAGAATTTGAGAACATTAGAGCATAACTTCGCAGTACGAGTTACTTGTTTAACCACTTGACTGCTGCGAACGCATATACACTACCGTTCAAAGGTATCCGGACACTTGTTTATTTTTGTCAGAATGTAATTTGTGATTTTGTTACTTAATTGATACTGTTACAGCTATGTGTAGCAGAATATTATAACTGGATAAAATTGAATGTCGTGAATAAATTACTGAGCTAATGTGCAATAAAAATAACATTAAAGTCTATAAATGCCGAACCTTATAGAACTGTTTTATTATTTGAAAAGCTCTTTATATTTGGGTTACTTAATCGCTAACCTATGGATTAAATAATGACGTTCTTCTACCATGGTTAGTGTCCTTTTACAAATCGTGCATTTCATTTTAATACACTATTGGAAAATGTTTATCAACAGAAAATTTCAATTTACAATGTGTCGATTCCTTAACACTAAAACTACCAAAGCGGTAAAAATGACCAGCTTGTAATTTCTCATAAAAATTCTATAAATTTACAACGATTCAGTTTGGCGAATTTTTCGTGATTTTCTGTGAAAGATATAGGTAAAGATTTATTTTCCTTACTTTATGTACTTGTTAAAATACCTATCATTTTTATTTCTTTGGAAACAAATAGGTGCACTTTAATCGTCGGTAGGTTTAGTGTTAAGAAAGCAGTAAATATTATTTTCAATCGGTAAATTGTCATTAATTTA
>SMSQ01012603.1:3668-31762 GCA_019453375.1 Ctenoplectra terminalis | reverse complement strand
TATTAGGTTGTCCCAAAAGTTTCTTTCGTTTTATTAATAAACAATGGATGCNACGATTCAGTTTGGCGAATTTTTCGTGATTTTCTGTGAAAGATATAGGTAAAGATTTATTTTCCTTACTTTATGTACTTGTTAAAATACCTATCATTTTTATTTCTTTGGAAACAAATAGGTGCACTTTAATCGTCGGTAGGTTTAGTGTTAAGAAAGCAGTAAATATTATTTTCAATCGGTAAATTGTCATTAATTTAGTTTTAGTAGCATTTATATATTATCACTAGAAATTGATCAAATTGACTTTATCAGTGTCTATGTGACTATGGACGCATATATGCGTTCGAAGATCAAAGTGTTCAGATCGTCGTGTAATATTCATGAGTATGTATTAAATAAATAATATATGCTCGAGAATAGTTCTCTGTTATTATTTAATATATCACAACTGGAAAATTACAATAGAAGCTTAGTTGTCTATTGGATAATCAATCGAACACCGATAAAATACGCGAAGAAGTATTCCGTCAACGCGGAACATTTAAATGTGATTTAAATGTTCTGTTCAATGTCTACAATTCATTTTTTTCATACTTCTTCAATTTCTACAATTAATTCTTTTGCACTTTTAATTTAAAATCTAAAACAGCTAAAAATTTAGACGGTGCTATAGTTATGCACCGCACTGTAGAGTGTTCCGCAGTCAAAGGGTTTAAGATTCTCGTCGATTTGGTGTAGCCTTCTTTCACGTTGGTATTTCAAGCGCGATGTAATAATGTGATTAATTGAGTTTGTTCTGATCCATTGTATCTGTTATGTAATTTGCATCGCGTCTACTGGGTAATTAGTGGCGAATT
Organism: Ctenoplectra terminalis; assembly: GCA_019453375.1. Classification (NCBI taxonomy): domain Eukaryota; kingdom Metazoa; phylum Arthropoda; class Insecta; order Hymenoptera; family Apidae; genus Ctenoplectra; species Ctenoplectra terminalis. The sequence goes on along the minus strand of SMSQ01012603.1, from coordinate 30,911 downwards.
CGGTTTAGTTTTTTTATACATTGAGGTAGTTAGATGTTGTCATAGAAATTATATTAGGTTGTCCCAAAAGTTTCTTTCGTTTTATTAATAAGCAATGGATGCATAATATTTTATGTTTTGCAATATAATATTATGTTATATCGGATCTATTTTGCTCTATTATTTTTCTGTATCTCACATTTAACAAATAAGGCTTTATATTTGTATAAACATTGCAAAATGAAGTTATTGCGCGAAGATAACGAAAGGAACTTTTGGGACAACCTAATAGTTTTAACCAATTTAGCTCAACGAGAGTCGAGAGTGATTCCAGAGAAAGAGTCTGAGAGAGCCTAACAATTATATTACATTTATCGTGTCGTTATTTTAATATACAGAGTGTTTGGAAAGAAGCTATTGCATTGTTGGTTTTTTACATTTTTGTTATTCTGGACAAATTGAAGCAGCGCATAAATAATTTAGAATATACGAAGTAAAGAAAGTGATTCTACATGAAAGAATAAGTCAAAAATATAAAATAAAATTGTTTCATACGAGGCTTTGTTTTCGAGAAAATCGACTTTGAATTTTCACCGGGTACGCGTGCACTTGATATTTGCTCTTCAATACTCACGCTAACGTGTCGTCGACGACCACCATGTCGCCGGAGTTGTTCAAAAGAACCATACTCGCCGACGGTTCGTTCTGCTCTTTGAATAGCTCGTCTGTCAGGATGTCGACGATTGGGCTACCGGTGTCTGTAATAATTAGCTGCGGCTCATGCGTTTCTATCACACGCACCTAACGAAAGTATCGTGTCCGTATATTCCCGATTGCTGTATGTAGACACGACGACAGACTGATAGATACTGATAGTGTGTAGCGATAAAGGTAGAATAGTAAAATAATAGGTAAGATAAGCATTTCCGTGATAATGGAAGTGTTTATTTACCTAAACTTCAATCAAAACAACGACCTACAGCGAGCGAAAATTCAAAGTCGATTTTCTCGAACAACAGACCCTCGTATGCAAAAATTCAATTCTATATTTTCGATTTATTTTGTCACGTAGAATCACCCCTTTTTCGCTTGTACCACCAGTTACCGAACATCTTGTATATTTGTTGAAAATAATCATTATTGTTCATTAATTGCGCTCTGTCTGTTTGTAACTCAATATTTCTATAATATTACAGCTTCTTCCTTAACCCTCTATGGGACCGTGTGACATAAGAGTTACAAACCGATGTATCTATATTTTAAAAAATTAATTTTGTTCAGTTATCACTGTACTATTAAATTTGATTACTGTATTGCTGTACTACGATCCTTCCATAGCAATTATTGGTTTAAAAATTTTCAAATAAAAGTGAAAAACTGTAATCAATCGTAATCTTTTCTCCAATAAGCAGATAAAATTCAGACTACAGAGGGTTAAATTATTATTATTTTTTTATGTTTTCACATTATGTGATTCCTTTATTAGTAAAAATATACCAATTTTGTTTCATTTAAAATGCAATCAAATTTCTATGCAACATGGGTTTATTTTATTATCTGAAATCTTGTGCCTCAAAGAGTTAAAAGTTACAAACTGATGTATCTGTATTTTAAAAAATTAATTTTGTCTAGTTATCACTGCACTATTTAATTTGATTACTGTATTACTGTAGCGACACCACGATCCATCTACGGTAATTATTAGTTAAAACATTTAGAAATCAAAGTGAAGAACTGTAATCAATCGTAATTTTTTCTCCAATAAGCAGATAGAATTCAGGCTACATAGGGTTAAATTATTATTATTTTTTTATGTTTTCACATTATGTGATTCCTTTATTAGTAAAAATATACCAATTTTGTTTCATTTAAAACGCAATCAAATTTCTATGCAACATGGGTTTATTTTATTATCTGAAATTCTGTGCCTCAAAGAGTTAAAAGTTACAAACTGATGTATCTGTATTTAAAAAAATGAATCTTGTNCAATTTTGTTTCATTTAAAATGCAATCAAATTTCTATGCAACATGGGTTTATTTTATTATCTGAAATCTTGTGCCTCAAAGAGNATAAAAGTGAAAAACTGTAATCAATCGTAATTTTTTCTCCAATAAGCAGATAGAATTCAGGCTACATAGGGTTAAATTATTATTATTTTTTTATGTTTTCACATTATGTGATTCCTTTATTAGTAAAAATATACCAATTTTGTTTCATTTAAAACGCAATCAAATTTCTATGCAACATGGGTTTATTTTATTATCTGAAATTCTGTGCCTCAAAGAGTTAAAAGTTACAAACTGATGTATCTGTATTTAAAAAAATGAATCTTGTAACACCACGATCCATCTACAGTAATTATTAGTTAAAACATTTACAAATCAAAGTGAAAACTGTAATCAATCCTAATTTTTTCTCCAAGAAGCAGACAAAATTCAGGCTATAGAGGGTTAAATTTTACACCTTTCAAACGACAAAGTCGAGATCTTCGATCTTGAAATCCTATCTCTGTCACCCGTCGCAATACACATGGATAAATCTTAATCCAAAACAATGCAACGAAGCTTTCCAATTAATAACAAAGCGCGAAAGACTAAGTCTTGACTTGTTAAAATGAAATAAATGAACCCCTTAGTTCGCGCTGGCCGTACGGTCAACATCATTTCCAGTGTACACATTCAAATCGGGATAGGCCCTTGGATCCGCAAACTTTGCCTCGTTTCATGCCCAATCGATCGCGGCTCGCAACTTCCAAGTTTAAATCTCTTTGTTTCCGTTCATAATTCGAAGCTACCCTTTCTGGAAGTACCGAGCACTCTGAACCGGAATTAAACCGGCGCGTCCCGTGTTTGCCCCTTTCGCTGGTACAAAATCGGGATTATTTTCGATACTTCGTTTCGAGGATAACTTTCCAGCGTTCACGCTTTCTGCGTCCACGGAGAAGGAAATAATTAGAACGGCTTTAATCCCTGCGATACTACGATTCGATTCCGTTTCGATTTTGATTTAGAATACCTGATAAATCGTGGTGCGAGATTTATTGGCTCTTCTTGTGGATAAAACTTTTACTGAAATATATTTTTGTCGATTTCGAAAAGCATCGCAAGGTTTAAGTGTTATCAAACGTATATTGGAGTATTTGTACAGAAGTGTGAAAGATATAAAAATTTTTTACGAAAAGATGCAATTCTATGAACGATTAATTATTGGATATGATTTTTTTCACCATTTCTTGAATTCCAACAAACTGGTGACTTAATAGTGCTTATACTTTTTTACAAGGTGTTATTTTAAAACAAGTTTTACGGATTTTCGAAAAATTATACATGAAACTTTCAATTTTAAAACTTTTATCATGAACTTTGATAAAAGAAATTATCTGTGCGTATCTGAATGNGAACGGCTTTAATCCCTGCGATACTACGATTCGATTCCGTTTCGATTTTGATTTAGAATACCTGATAAATCGTGGTGCGAGATTTATTGGCTCTTCTTGTGGATAAAACTTTTACTGAAATATATTTTTGTCGATTTCGAAAAGCATCGCAAGGTTTAAGTGTTATCAAACGTATATTGGAGTATTTGTACAGAAGTGTGAAAGATATAAAAATTTTTTACGAAAAGATGCAATTCTATGAACGATTAATTATTGGATATGATTTTTTTCACCATTTCTTGAATTCCAACAAACTGGTGACTTAATAGTGCTTATACTTTTTTACAAGGTGTTATTTTAAAACAAGTTTTACGGATTTTCGAAAAATTATACATGAAACTTTCAATTTTAAAACTTTTATCATGAACTTTGATAAAAGAAATTATCTTAAAACTATTAACAAGTCATCAAGTAACAAAACTGAAATTATTTTCCAAACAAAAAAATCTGTGTAACGAGTCTACATTTTCTGTTTACTTAAATTATATTTATGTATGTAAATTATAAAATACCTTTTATATTTTACAAAACAAAAGGTATTCAAGTTACTGATTTGAAATTTTGCATATTTTGTCGTGTTACATAATTCTTTTCATACAAAAATACATAATACATGCCTATGGATATGTAATCTATTGTGAATCTAATATTCAAACAAGATGTTCATATGTTTAGATTTTAGTTCTTTGAATGAACTAAACCATAAACTACATACACTTAATTCAATTTTACAGATATGACTATATCTTGAACTGGAATACATAAAAACACAAATCTTTAAACTAGCAGAATTTGAAAAAAAAGCCTTTCGTTAAAACGTTTAATTCAGACACAAAAAAAAATATCTTAATATCAAAATTCTTACTTAACGCAAAAAGAAACAGTTCATTTACACGTACGCATCTATAACTTTTTATGTTGAAAGTCTTACAAGGAATATTATGGAGTCCGCGCACGCTTTTAATGAAATTTTGATACGATATAGATCTCGAAAAAATATTACACGCGTATTTTTTCATATCGGCCATCGTTCACTTTAAAGGGGTGATATCAGTTCTCAAAGTAGGGGGTGGAAAACCTATTTGACAGTATATCTTGAAAACTATTGGGCATAGAAAGAAAGTTTAAACGTACGGTTTGTCTATTTATTTATTGTCGAACCCAGCCGCATAAAAGCTTAAAAAAAAATTGATTTGTTTAAAAACTTTTACACCCTGCTTTAAGAGGTGATTATCCCTGATCACCCCTTCAAAGTGAACGATGGGAGATATAAAAAAATACGTGTGTAATATTTTTTCCAGATCTGTATCATATTAAAATTTCATAAAAATCAGCGTATGTAAATTTCGTAACATTCCTTGTTAGAACGGTGGTTACGAGTCAAAAGTCGAAACAGAAATGAAGTATCGGTAACAGGAATGTATGCAGTTAGCATTTTTACCTGAGATGGTCGGAAAACGATTCTGGATGCATGTCATGAAAAATAATAAATCTCTTCCTTCGCTACATTTTCCAATAAACACCGGAAAACATGTGTAGACCACGTATGGCACACGGGAGTATTACAATCTACACCGGTAATAAGTAAACATCATTGAGATACATTTATTCCAGAATAAAACGAATTCCACGCGGTGGCCTAAGACTTTAGCACAGTACTGTATATCAAATTTTAACCCTTTGACTGTTATGATCACAAGTATGCGTTTGACGTATATTCGGATTAAACTATCAAAATGTTCAGATTAAACTATCAAAATGTTCAGATTAAACTATCAAAATGTTCAGATTAAACTATTAAAATGTTCAGATTAAACTATCAAAATGTTCAGATTAAACTATCAAAATGTTCAGATCAAACGAGCAACTCACGATTAACAAGAAGAAAATTCGTTGCACGTGCAAAATGTAAGAAAAGGAGCGATACAAGATACGAATATCAAAAATGCAACCCACAAATTAGTTACTCGTTGGATAATTAATCGAACACCGATGCGGTACACTGTATGCGAAAGAAAGCCTTAAACCTAGACTGCTTCGCAGCCAAATGGTTCAATTAATCCGTTCATTACTTTCTACAAAATTACCAAACAGTCAACAAGCCATTGACTGTACAAGAAAAAGCCTAAAAGTCCTCGCAAAGAAGACCAGAGCGACGATACAGCGAGCATTCTCCGCGGATCTAAACGATCGCAAAGCCATCGACGCCACCCTTGCTGGAAAGAAAAAGCAAACCGATTCTAAGACTCGAAAAAGAGAGAGGCTACCGAAAAGGAGCGAGCCTACGGCGTTACGGTTTCGTCGGCCGATCGGTCGACCGCGTGCTCGCGTCGACCACGGTCGGCGACGAAGAAAGACGAACGCGGGGAAAACCATAGAACAGGGGTGAGAACGATGGAAGGGGACTGCGTGGGAGTGGACGGCTGGTAACGCAACGAAGCGAGGCGTGCCGTACACGCGGCCGGCAGCATCAATCCATCCACATAAACGGTAAACTGTAAAGCGGGTCTCTCTGAAGAGAGAGACAGGAACAGTGTGAGCCGCGAGGGCAAGCGTATAAGCGGACCAACGCGAGGGTGAAAAGAGGAAGATAGCAACGGACGGCCTCCCTCTTGCGGTAGGACGCGCGATGTGTGTGGACGGAACGGGTCGTTGCGCTAAGCCGGGCTTTGATCGTCACCTGTCATACTAACGCCCAGAGGAGCCGCGCTACGGACACGGTTCATGGAACTGCGAGAATTACGTTCGCGAGCTTATGCATCTCGCGGGAGAAACGCGTCGGCTTTCGTCCCGTGAACGGACCGTCCGTTTTCTGGCCGATTCGATGCTATGTAATGGCTTGCGACGCGCCGGAGCAAATTATTTTGGTGCTTGAAAGTGTAACTAGATTGAAATGGTTTGGTTTAGGATTTTTGCTGTTGCTTGGATCTATGGATGCTCGAATTTGAATATTGGGGTATCAGCACGATTGGGATTTGAGTGTCCCAATTTGTCCGGGTACTTGGATACACATTCGATATAGAGTTGGGTATCCGAGTTTGTCCGAGTGTTCGGATACTCGTTTCATACAGATCCGAGTATTAGAGTTTGTCCGAGTGCTCGTATATTTGTTCAGTACAGATTTGAGTGTTCGAAATTGTACGAGTGTTCGGATACTTGTTCAATACAGATCCGAGTATTCGAGTTTGTCCGAGTGTTCGGATACTTGTTCAATACAGATCGGAGTATTCGAAATTGTCTGACTGTTCGGATACTCGTTCAGTACAGATCCGAGTATTCGAGTTTGTCCGAATTTTCGGATACTTGTTCAATACAAATCAGAGTATTCGAATTTATCCGAGTGTTCAGATATTTGTTTAATACAGATCCGAGTGCTCGAAATTGTACGAGTGTTCGAATACTGGTTCAATACCGATCCGAGTGTTCGATATTGTACGAGTGTTCGGATACTCGTTTAATACAGATCCGAGTATTAGAGTTTGTCCGAGTGTCCGGATACTTGTTCAATACAAATCCGAATATTCAAAATTGTACGAGTGTTCGGATACTCGTTTAATACAGATCCGAGTATTAGAAATTGTACGAGTATTCGAATACTGGTTCAATACAGATCCGAGTATTCGAATTTATCCAAATGTTCGGATACTCGTTCGATACAGATCCAAGTACTCCAATTTGTCCAAGTACTCGGATACTCATTGAATATAGAGTTAAGTATTTGAATTTGTCTGAGAACTCAACTCCTCGTTTAATATAGATTCGAGCATCCGAATTTGTCTGAATACTCAAACATTCATTCAATATATATTCGAGTATCCGGATTTATCTGAATACTCAAATCCTCATTCAATATAGATCCGAGTATCCGAATATACCTAAATACTCTGATACTCGTTCACCGTAGATCCGAATATCCGAATATCCGAATTTATCTGCGTACCCGGATACTCACTCAATATAGATCTGTGTATCCGAATGTACCTGAATACTAGGATACTCGTTCAGAATAAGCCCGAGTATCCGAACTTATCCAAGTACTCGGATACTTATTCAATATAGAGTTAAGTATCCGAATTTATGCGAGTACTCGGATACCCAATAGAGATCCAAATATCTGAATTTATCCAAATTTACCCGAGTACTCGGATGACCAATAGAGTTCCAAATATCTGAATTTATCCGGATTTACCTGAATACTCGGATTTTCATTCAATTTAAATCCGAGTATCTGTACTTATGCGAGTAATCGGACACTCACACAATACAGATCTGAGTATCAGAATATACCCAAATATTCAGATAACTGATTCAGAAAATGACCAGATAATTGTATCGCGTATGAAGATGGATAACCAGGACCAAAATAATTAAGACCCTGCGAATTCAAACCGTAGATAATCGGATATTGATTAATCGAGGTTCCAATGTGTTCATAAATTTACTTAAAGTTGATCTCTTTCAATTAAATTCAAATGTATAAGAAAAGCTTCGTGTTTGAATAATCACGAGAGAAAACTCGAAATCGGATACTCATATCCGGTGCTCCAATCGAAGTTCGAATTATAATAAGTACTCTGATTACTCGGATAGTAAGAGACATAGTTTACACATACAACAAATTTTTTAAATTTTATTTCGTAAACACTTTCTAGCGTTAGCACGATTTTCTCAGACGTATCGCAGACTATTTTACATAGAATCGCCGATACATGTTGGCATTTATATAGAACTTAAAAGGACCTAGTGTACACGAGACGACAGATGCAGTTACATAGTATTTCCGTGAGAAAAAAAAAACTAATAATTGTTGAAGAAGTTTGTATTATTACTAGTTGCGCGTGGCTACAGATTTTATTCTATCGTTTTACCTTTTGATTGTAAATTAAGGGACTCGTATTTATATATGATAATAAAGATTTAGATGTGTTACTAATTTAAGCGACTATTTTTGAACGGAAGCTTTAGTTTCCTTTTATGGTACCAAACAAGTGAAACAATTCATTCCTTTCGAAATTATTACATTCATATTTACATATAATGCATATTATTATATTTGCATTAGATAATATAATTGTGAAAAGACAAATGTATTTGTGTCTGAATTTATACGGCTGATGAATCTCCATGTATAGGTCCTTTATGCATAGTCCTATTGGACACATAATCCTGTTGGACAGTCCATTAATCGTTGATCATCTCATTTAAACATATGTGAAATGTCACGCGCTAACCCTCCTGTGTTAATCTGCATAACACACATACCTACTCGGATGGTGAACCGGGCAACAGTTTCCGGAAGAGACAACGGATCAAGTCCTATTAATACCATGTGTATCGCAAGAAATGTACATTCAAATGTTTTGGATAACTGAAATCTAGATATGCTGAATAGATTTATGTAAAAGTTTCAACAATTATTTATGTAAATTTTCATCTACTAATGTAATCCTTATTTTTAGCTCTTGCTATGAGTTCTTTTCTATTTGTCACGCTCACAGCACACTGCACCGTCTGACTATCGTTTATTCTTAATTTTACAAAACCTTCTTGACCCCTTGATCTGAAAAGACGAGTGCAACTCGTCATGGTAATTTCAGAGCGAAATGAATAACGAGTTACATTCGTCATCACAATCGAATTACTTTTAAATTGTTAAATTGCATTTTCTTTATTTTTCAATAGTTAAAATCTAGGTCAATCGCAATTCTAGTGTGTAACCGGAAGCAGTGTGTTTTACTGTGAAATGTTTTACGAAAGCGATGAAGAAAGTTTTGATCGAAGTAAGTTTTCGTTTAGCAAATATGACTTTGATAGTGATAAGATTGGTACAAGTGATGGTGATAGTGATATAATAGTAGATTTTTTATATGAAATTCAATCTTCTATAATTTCCCAATGCTTGTTTCAAAAATATATTTTTATACTTTTTTTAAATTAAGGAAACTTGTTTTATTTTCAAACACTTCTTATACCAACATGTGAAAAAAAATTAAATCGGAACCGGATGAAAAATAATTTAAATTAAATCGTACGTCAAGAGATTAATAACAAGAAAGGCGAAAAATAATTTTAATTAAATCGTACGTCAAGGGGCTAATAACAAGAAAGGCCTGGAAATATTACTTAAAAATTCATTGTCATAGAAGATTAAAATTTTTTCATCAAAAAGATCCTAAAATTACCCAAGAAAACAAATGGTGCAGAATATTCAACAAAAATTCTAATAATATACGAACACGTTGCCGTTGAATTGTTTTCTTTTTCTTTAAACTCTCTGAGCAATCCAATATATGTAGCAACACAACTTCTTACGATTTAACGAAAAATTACTTACACGAAGAGTCACGACTCGTGATTTGAAATTCTGGAGGTGCCGTAATTTTTTAAATATGTGTTTGAATAAAATATTAAAATTATGAACATTAAAAAAGAATTAAACATGAAAAAATATTGTTTTGCATATAAACCATAGTGAAACTGTGCGACGCGAATTATTTATGCTAATAACTTGCATATCATATGCTTGCGCGCGTAGCAACATCCTCCTAAGCGCTACAACATGGAGCTTTATTATTTTTTATACGAAATAAAATAATTGTATCGAATTATTGATGATAAAATTATATATTATAAGCAAATATAAATGAATTAATAAATATTATATATTTATATATAGGCTAAATCCGAGATAGATCGACCACCGAGAGAGACCGACCAGTATTAATATCTCAAAATAAAACAAATAAATCGGCTTATTATTATTCTCGTGCTGACAATTGCCGCGAAACCGTACATTATATTATAAATTACATTTAAAGTTTTCTACATACCAGAAAGTAAAACCAAAAAAACCTATTTCGAAACCTCCGCAAACGANATGACTTTGATAGTGATAAGATTGGTACAAGTGATGGTGATAGTGATATAATAGTAGATTTTTTATATGAAATTCAATCTTCTATAATTTCCCAATGCTTGTTTCAAAAATATATTTTTATACTTTTTTTAAATTAAGGAAACTTGTTTTATTTTCAAACACTTCTTATACCAACATGTGAAAAAAAATTAAATCGGAACCGGATGAAAAATAATTTAAATTAAATCGTACGTCAAGAGATTAATAACAAGAAAGGCGAAAAATAATTTTAATTAAATCGTACGTCAAGGTGTTAATAACAAGAAAGGCGAAAAATAATTTTAATTAAATCGTACGTCAAGGGGCTAATAACAAGAAAGGCCTGGAAATATTACTTAAAAATTCATTGTCATAGAAGATTAAAATTTTTTCATCAAAAAGATCCTAAAATTACCCAAGAAAACAAATGGTGCAGAATATTCAACAAAAATTCTAATAATATACGAACACGTTGCCGTTGAATTGTTTTCTTTTTCTTTAAACTCTCTGAGCAATCCAATATATGTAGCAACACAACTTCTTACGATTTAACGAAAAATTACTTACACGAAGAGTCACGACTCGTGATTTGAAATTCTGGAGGTGCCGTAATTTTTTAAATATGTGTTTGAATAAAATATTAAAATTATGAACATTAAAAAAGAATTAAACATGAAAAAATATTGTTTTGCATATAAACCATAGTGAAACTGTGCGACGCGAATTATTTATGCTAATAACTTGCATATCATATGCTTGCGCGCGTAGCAACATCCTCCTAAGCGCTACAACATGGAGCTTTATTATTTTTTATACGAAATAAAATAATTGTATCGAATTATTGATGATAAAATTATATATTATAAGCAAATATAAATGAATTAATAAATATTATATATTTATATATAGGCTAAATCCGAGATAGATCGACCACCGAGAGAGACCGACCAGTATTAATATCTCAAAATAAAACAAATAAATCGGCTTATTATTATTCTCGTGCTGACAATTGCCGCGAAACCGTACATTATATTATAAATTACATTTAAAGTTTTCTACATACCAGAAAGTAAAACCAAAAAAACCTATTTCGAAACCTCCGCAAACGAGGATCGAGTTAAATATACAAGATGTGGACGTTATTTCATGTTAAATGCTCTAAGCATGAGAACATTTATAATTTACACAGAAAATTTAAGAAAAAGCAACATATCAACTAATTTTCTCTCGTATCACATTTTGTATAAGCTACATTTGGTATTTTTCAAAGTCGATCTCACCTCTAGTCGGTGAACGCTCTAACCCGAACATGCGAGTGAGAGCGTCCATTTGCAAAGTTAGTATTTTTGATTAAAAAAAGAAATCGATATATTAACCCTTAACGCTCCGACTTTTAATTGTAGTTATCGACCGGCAACTCCAACTTAACTCCAGTATAACTGTTTTCTAAGATAACAGATACATTATTATAGACGTGAAATTCAAAATTGTCATTGTCAGTATCTATATTTTCCTCACCAAAAGAATTCATTTTTCTTCTCGACATAATTCAAAAATAAAGGGATTAGCAATAAAACAGATTTAGATCTGACTGTCTTTACTGATTGCTTGTACGTGACTGAGAAGTACTATTTTTGATTCGTAACAATTACCAATTACAACGCAACAATATATTTGAAATAAAGCGCCACACATCGGTGGTGCCTGAGAGGTACACACTTGGAGTAAAACGCTGCTCGTCGGTGGTGCCTGGGAGGTACACTTGGAGCATTAAGGGTTAATATATCGTAAAGTATCATTTACATATATTCCAAATAACTTATGCGCTGCTTTAATTTGCCCGGAACAGCAAAAATGTAAATAACCAACAACGCAACTATCCCGGACTCACTTTAACCCCTTAGCTTACAATGACGTATGAGAGACGTGATAGTTCTAGGGGGCCAAACATAAACAGGACGTCTCAGAGACGTGGTAAGTCTACCGGCCCAAACATAAACAAAACATTTTGGCAGGCACAGTTAGAAATTAAATGGTAAGGCAAGGGGTTACAGAAAAATTGAGGATGCAGTATTTCCACAGTGCCTCTGCACGGGCCGCCTCTGTACACTATTATAATCAATCAGTACCGGTAACATCTCAACATATGTTCAGACACACTAAACGCAAACAAGCTATCCGATATCTTCCGTGTGTCGAAACAGTCATAGTGTTTTCCAGAAGACAGGAAACAGAGGTTCATAGGGTGGGCTCCCTTTTCAACCATCCGTCCGACAACACACCCACACGCCCCCGTACCGTTTGCACATGCACACGGAGGCACCATATGAATCTCTCTGGAGTGGTAACACGTGTACGGGCGCGTCGTACACGCGAGTCCGACACACGAATCGCGAATTCGGCCCCTCCAATCGGCTAAACTCGACGGCACGGAAACGTTGATGGCGATGCTGATGGTGGTGAAGGCGAGGCCGATGGTGGTGGTAGTCGATGTATCAACCCCACTCACTCGAGGATTAGCCTTCGAGATCGCTGACTGCTGAAATGTTCACAGATCGGTTTACCGTTTAGCAGGATAGAGAGTGTGAGCCCCGTGATCCATGGCCCGTGTGAGCACCGACTCCACGCACGGGCACACATACAGACAAAGGCGTACACAGTGCATGGGGAACAGTCGAATTTCGTTCTCCCGCATACGTGCATCACGTGCTCTCGTTCTCCGACCATTTCTGTCACTTGTACACTTGTGCTCCTTTATCCGCTTGCTTTTTCACCGTTCGTTCTTCCCGTCTCTTCTTTCTCACTTTTCTTTCGTTATTTTCTTTTTTTCTTCGCTCGTTATTTTAGTTTTGTTAGTCACTCGTGAGTACTTTTTTCGATTCTTTGCTGCGGGGGGTGGGGGGAGCTTAAGTTGATTGATTTCTTTAAGGTCTGTCGAGTTTCTGTTTAATTGAATTTTGTTGAATCGCGATCGAATGAAGTATTTATTGACAATCATTCTGCGATATGTATATTTTTTTTTTATCTGGAGAAAGTTTGTTGTTCGGTACAATTATGTAAAATTGCATATCTTTGGTGAAAAATAGGAATTAATCTACGTAACGTTTATGGTAGTTGATAGCGATAATAAGTGCTAGTCCGTATCTGAACCATCTTTTCTAATACAATTTTTATTCATTTACTATCAGTGTCAAATAATTAAACTAACCGAAACAAACTAAACCTTCATTCCCAATCTCTAACACAAAAGACTTGTCATAAAGGAAGAGATTTCTCAATAAATCCTACAATAAAAGTGCTAGCTCATGTCTGAACCATCTCTTCTAATACAATTTTTATTTATTTACTATCAGTGTCAAACAATTAAATTACCCAAAACAAATTAAATCTTCATTCCCAATCTGTAACACAAAAGACTTGTCATAAAGAAAGAGNGCACATGAAAACTTATTTTCTTACATTATTATTAACTTTTACTGTTAACTTTAATTATAATACAGAGAATGAAAAGCTAGATTCATTATATATTTTTATAATATTATTTATATAAACAGAGATGATCTAAACATAGGCTAGTTGCAGAATTGAACCCTGTTAGAAGTTTCACTCTATCAAGAATAAAATATAATTATGATTGATAAACAGAAGAGGTTATGCCAAGAAAATGACGATCATTAGTTACTTTTATACATTATGTTATTACATCTTAAAATTTTCCAACACATTTCTCAATGAATCCTAAAATAAAAGTGCTAGTCCGTATCTGAACCATCTTTTCTAATACAATTTTTATTTATTTTCTATCAGTGTCAAACAATTAAACTAACCGAAACAAACTAAACCTTCATTCCCAATCTCCAACACAAAAGCCTTGTCATAAAGGAAGAGATTCCTCAGTAAATCCTACAATAAAAGTGCTAGCCCATATCTGAACCATCTCTTCTAACATAATTCTTATTTACTTTCTATCAGTGTCAAAGAATTAAATTAACCGAAACAAACTAAACCTTCATTCCCAATCTTTAACACAAAATCCTTGTCACAAAGGAAGAGATTTCTCAATAAATCCTAAAATAAAAGTGCTAGCCCATATCTGAACCATCTCTTCTAATACAATTTTTATTTACTTTCTATCAGTACCAAACAATTAAATTACCCGAAACAAACTAAACCTTCATTCCCAATCTCTAACACAAAAGCCTTGTCACAAAGGAAGAGATCTTGAAGCCTAGAAAATTCTCGAATCATCACCGATTAGATAATCCGTCATACAATTCAATTAGGTTTTCTTCCTCCCTGTTCGATCCATTCACAGCTACAAATTTATTCCTATCCACCGCTACAAGTAACATCCCCAAACATCCCCAAAACACCCCCTGTTGCTCCCTTTTCCTTCGAAACCTCGATCCTTCGCCCACTGTCCCTCATCTTATTGGCCTGACCCAAGTGTTCTCATTCTCCTACTCGGTGCCTCCCGTGACCTACGTGGTCATCTTTCTCCCTTCCGTACCACACGATGAATAGGAAAACGCAAAGGCTCGAGTCTTAACCTGGCCACGTCGCGCGTACACAGGCCGACGCCACTCAACTGTGGGAACTCGCATTGTGGACCACACGTGGCACGCGAGTATTACGCTGGCTCGTGGCTTCTGTGTGCATTGGATGTAGCATCGTTCGTGAGCGAGCGAAACAGAAGCGGGAGAATGAGAAAGGCAGAGAGAGTGGGTGGATGAAAAGGGAACAGGGCGCGGTCCATTCCAGCGCATGCGATCCTAATCCCCGCGTCCATTCGACGTTCGGATCGCAAGCATGCACGTACTCGAAAATCGTCCCCTTAAGCCCCCCAGGTCGGGCGAAAAATTGTCCCGACGAATTAAGAGAAACGTGCGCTCGTCGCTCGTCGGATCCGCGACGACGATTAACGATGTTTGTCTACACACGGATTCTTGCGTGCTACCATTTTTGGTGGATTTTTATACCGTTAACTGGCATATCTTTTTTACCAGAGTTTAGTTCGTTCGTTTTATTCGTAGCAGGTACGATTATGTTTTAATTTTACTTTTAGAGCACGATGCTTGTTTGCACGCTCATTTTTGGTACTACTGTATTTGGTAGGTTTTTATGCCGTTAACGCTAGAATTACCGAGGTGGTTGAAACGATTGGTTTGTAATTTTTTTGCGGAAATTTTGTTCGTTCACAGTGGCGTATTTTTAGGAGTTTTACGTGAGTTTTTGTGGAAAGTATGCATTAAAAATTTGTATGCGTGCGACGGGTATTTTTTGAAGTGCCTATTGTTTTGATTTCTTTAGTAAAGGTGGGAGTACTTTGACTGTCGGTAGTTCTAGTGTTAAATGATACGTTTTGTTTCTATTAAGTGATAAAAGTTGAGTTTACTCACTTTGTCAATTAATAAAATATCAATATCATTTTTATATCATCAATATATGAATGATATCAATTTCATCGTTATAATCAACAGTAAATATAAAATCAAAATATATTGATATCTGTTGATATCATTTTTATATAATCAATATATAAATGATATCAACAGATATCAATATATTTTGAATTTACATTTACTGTTGATTATAATGATGAAATTAAAAATAAGAGGGTTCATCGATAAATGAATGAACGATTTAAAAAAAAAGAAAAAATTTCCAAATGACGAATTAACTGAGCTTTGGGTGTCAAATAATTCTTGCTACGGAGAAAAATGAAAGGATAATTTTTTAATAAAAGAAAATTTTTATGTTTTTGGGTGACTGAAATGAAAAAACTCTTTTGATAATTATGAACAATTGTTTACGTACGATAAATATAGTTGTTTCTGTGAATCGTATGAAATTTTTGAAAATATTAAAAGTTTAACTTTAATCCATTGTCATTGGGACATGTTTATGTTTGTTTTATTTAATATTGACTTATTCGAAATATTTATAGCTTTGTATTAATGTGAATTTTTCGACTAAATTTTTTATCTACAATCTTTTTAACGTTTTTTATGGAATTTTTTAAAAGAGCTGAAACTAAATCTGAATGTAGTGAACTCTGAGATATCGGTATTTAAATCTTATCTTCAGAGATTTGAAAACATTGGTAACTTCTTCAATGAAGAACACATATTCACATACAGATTTTTATCTGTTGGTTTTTCTATTTACTTAATAAGATTTTTGAGAAGCCAAAGAATTAAATTAAAAAACATTTAGAATAAAAATAAGATTGAAAGAATTTTAAATTCTTGGATATCAGGGAAAAACAAACAAGTCAAAATTGTAAACTTTTTAGTATATGAACAAGAAAATTTAATATACAATACAAAAACTGAAATTTAAAAATAAGATATGAAATTTATAAAAGTCTGTATTATTTTATTTTCAATAAAAAGTTAACTTATCTGTTTTTTCCGGTCACCAAAGAATTATTATTTATTACTGATCTTATAAAATATAATCCTTGTTATAAAATCTTTAAATAATTGTTGAAAATTTTTTAAGCTCTTGTTGCAACTGAAGTTGAATACAATTTGAACTTTAAATCAGAACTGATAATATAAAATATACTTAGTACGTTTACACAAATTATTTTACTTGCAAGCATTTTTGTGTTTACTTATTAATATGCTAAGATGAAGAAAAAAGTTGTCTTTATAAAAAGCGAAAAAAATATTCGCTCTATAATTTTGCGCATGCGAAGTAAACTGCTAGTAACGATAAGAAAAACAACATACAATCGTTACGTGGACACCGTATGACTGTTCAAATTATACTAATAGCAAAAATATTAATCTTTATGAATTACAATAGCTTAACACTGCAATATCTTATTCTTGCAATTAGAAATTTTGTATAAATTAATAAGAAAAGTAACATCAAAATTCAATGCAAAATTATAACATTTAAACACATTAGAACATAATGTTACTGCATAAAATTTTACTTGCTTATTAATTTATAAGAATTACTTATTTGTTCTTACAAAAACTTATTTGTTCTCTATTACCGCTTTTTCTTAGAACTGGTTATCCTATTACAGATTGTAACAAAAGTTGTGGAACATTTTAAGGAAGAAGGGTTTTATAACAAATTGTTTACTTTTTTCTATTATTGTTTTGAATTTATTTGTGCGATGAGTTTATTTGTGTGAATTTGAGCCTACGACGCGATAAATCAAAAGTACTCAACAATGATCTGTCGGAAACGTGCTCCCCTTCAACACGACCATGCTCCAGCTAATTGTGCTAAATTAACTCAAGCTAAGATCGCCGAATTAGAACAAAAAGTTTTGCTGTATTCAACTTACAGTTTCCATGCTGCATCGTCTGATTATGGCTCGTTTCGTTCAATGAAATATTTTTTACGAAGACAACGATTCGAAATATAAGAAATCTGCCGCGAATTTTTCTTCTCAAAACTTTTAGAATGGTACCGCCAATAAATCCAAATGTTTGCTAATCGATGTTTGATAATCATTGAAAATAATGAACTTTATTTCGAAGAATAAATGTCGTAATAAATATTATTTTTAAACTTTGTGTATAAAACCCTTCTTCTTAAAATGTCCCAGAATTTTTGCGACAAGGTAGTATAACTTCAATTATATTAAAATTCTATTTAATTCATATCTCTTCAATTTTTAATATTAACCCTCTACAGCCCGAATTTTGTCTGCTTATTGGAGAAAAAATTACGATTGGTTACAGTTTTCCACTTTGATTTGAAAATGTTTCAACTAATAATTACTGGAGATGGATCGTGGTGTCACTACAGTAATACAGTAATCAAATTTAATAGTGCAGTGATAACTAAAGAAAATTAATTTTTTAAAATATAGATACATCAGTTTGTAACTTTTAAATCACACGGTCCCATAGAGGGTTAACTCTTTGTGGTCGAGAAAAATTCGAATATTATTTGTATTGTAATTTCGAATTATTTTTGTATAATCAGCAGCTATCTGATGAATTTTGGGTAAAGTAAGATCATAAAATCAGTTTGATATTGAATTTTTCAGGAAGAAATAACTGAACTTTGCATATCTTGATATTCACCTCCAATAATGTAATAAAACTACCCAGCCGGGAATATTTTATCGGCTTTCAATAGCAAAAGGTTAAAAGAAATTATTGAACTTAGTGATTCAAATATTACTTACACTCTCGTCCATTAGTCAGTCAACATTTATAAATATTTAACAAAATTTCTATCGAAATAGACTTACAGAAAAATCTTAAAAGGACAGTATAAATTAAACTTCTCCATTATGTAAACAATTAGAAAGTGTGTGGTTCATTTTATAATTATACGATAAACTTTTTTTTGTTCTAGATTTGTTAAGCTTCCGATTTATAGACGTGAGTGTAAACGTCCTTTAAGGTCCATCAAAGTGTGCTTCATTGATTCATAAATTATTCAATGAAATATGTAACGTATTTTAAATATTATCATTACAAAATACTAAAAAGAATATTTAAAAATGATGTTTGACACACCTGCAACATTTAACCTTGAATTAGAAAGAAAATATGATGATTTGTTTCGTATTTGTGATAAAATTTAAAGATTTATCATTGTTATCGTTAATTTAAAAGCCGATGCGATATAACGAAACATCGCACGATTGAAAATACGAAGAACACTTTTAAAATTGAATTCTATATTCTAATATCTCGATTGTGCAGCGTACGAGGAACTTTGCTTACAAAGCAAACAAGCGCGAGGTTCTCGCTGGTTTTTTTCCCTCGGCTGAAAACTCACTGATGAAAAAACAATTATTACTCTCGGAAAATAATAATATTTGTACCTGTTCCGATGTACGGCCAATTTAGTCGATAAAGCAAACAGACCCGAAGCGGATTTCACCTCGCCTTACTTTCCAACTGATTGCATGCACGCCGTATTTGTGCTTACAAAATGTTCCGATTTCGCTTCTAACTAATGACAATAGAAGAAGAGAAGTATCGTTGATAAACAAATTCAACATCTCGAAAATATCTAAAATTATGTTATCTATTTTAAGGGCTTCGCGATTAATTGTGAACTTCTGGAGGTTTTTTCGATCATAATTTCTTTGGCGTGTGATAATTAAAATTAATAAAGAAAAAAAATTATAAACAAAAGGAAAATAAGTTCTGTACTATAGCAAATTTTTAATGAATTTAATTACAAAGATATAAACTCCGCAAAATTGTTGCAGAAAAATATGGAAAATTAAGTTACTATAAACACTTTTTAAGATCATTTTTTGTTCATATTAAAAAATATATTATTTATATACCGTATGACAATAAAGTTCCCGTATCGATCTAATAAACGTTACAAGAGTTTATTATATAATTATTATATAATTTCAATAATATTATATTCTAATAGACTTTTTAAGTATTGTAAAAATTTTACAGTATAAATGATTTAACAGTGTTTAAACAAGCTTTTTGTGAGATTTTGTTAAGGTCACTTACAAAGTTTCTGAAACATAACTTTTCCTCATCCCACGATTTTCTATCTTTAAAACGTTTGTATCACACGAACTTTCTTAATTTTGATAGAAAAATATCTTCATATGCCTCTGTCAGTGACTGGTACATTTTAATCGAGGGTTCGTTAAGTTTTATATAGTAATAAAATTGAATAGTGCAGTGGTAACTAAACAAAATTAATTTTTTAAAATATAGATACTTCAGTTTGTAACTTTTAAGTCACACGGTCCCATAGAGGGTTAACTTCGTATTTTAAACAACTACATCAAATTACAATATAATCAGAGAAAAATCAAACATGCAACAATATTTAGAAACAGAAAATGATTAAATTTTCACTCCAGAAGCGTATAAGAGTTAAAATATAAATATTAGGTTGTCCCAAAAGTTTGTTTCGTTTTATTAATAAGTGATGAACGCATAATATTTTATTATAATATATTATTATTTTATACAGGATCCATTTTGCTCTGCTATCTTCGTTCGTCTCTCATTTAACGAATTAGGCCCTCGTGTGTATATAAACACTGCCAAACGAAGCCACTGCATGAAGATAACGGAAGAAACATTTGGGACAACCTAATACCTGACCAACTACTCCAAATAAAATACTGAAATTAACCTATGTTTGAGAACAATATTCGTACCAACTGTTCCAATTACTTTACACAAATATTACAACGACGTTATGCTAACAACATCTATTTATGATCCTTATTATTGTACCATATAACTAACAACCCCCCCATCAACTCAACCTTTCACGTCTCATAAACACCTTTAAACCACCCCATCTAAAATTCTCCTCGCTCACATCTACTCGGCTCTGAAAACTTGTTCACTCAACGTACCACCAATCTTCCAATCATCTCGAAGCAACACGTAAGATATTCACAGAAAGGAAACCAACCGGGTAACGCTAATTGCTCTGAAAACAAAAACGAGGGTTCCCTCTGTACCTCTGACCTCCTTCCGAACACCGGTTCCTCTCGGGGTGCACGCACGCGATCCCGTCGTCAAGCGAATCGACGAACGAGATACTTACGTCGCCAATGGCACTGAGAGAGGTCGGATAAAGCGCAGATATTGCGACGCCAGTGCGAACGTGGGAATCCACGGCTGCTATCCGCTCAGCCTCATTAATGATGATGTGCTTGCCACCCAGTTGCAGTTCCATTCTCCCTCTCTCTTTCTATCCAACGCATACATCCACACCCTCTACATATTTCAACGTGTGTACGCCTCTGTCTACCAGGGACCCTGTCTTCCTCCGTTAACCTGTCTCCGTCTCCCTTTCTCTTTCCTCTCTCGCGATGCCTTGACAAGGAGACCCCGTGGAAGCTGACGCCCGGCCAGCCACCGCATTCACCCTCCCGTTTCTCTCTTTCTCTACCTCTCGGTGGATTCAACCCTCCTACGGGCTGCTCTAACCTCCCTACCGACGTTCCTCCCCACTAGCCTAGCCACGGAAATACAGCTCGTACATCTCGAACAGGCCGTACCGTTCCCCCCCGATCTCAATTCCGCGCAACCTGCGCGGACTTTTTCGCTCCCACCGCTAAGTTCTTAGGCAATATTAATAGGAAACCGCCGGGAGAATCGAGCAAGGGACCGTTATATCGTAAGATGATTTGTGATTCCTGATCGTACCTGGAACTGAGTTTGTTCTTCTGCTTTGGTAGTTGAAGAGGGTGAACGGAACAGCTTGATCATGGGGCAAGACGCTACTTTTCTTGGAGAGTAAATGAGGCGAGAGATCATGATGGGATTGAAGCGTTTGATTTTTTCAAGACTTCTTTAGGACAGATGGGCGTGGAGGTTGGTTTGTTGCTGTTCGAAGCTTGTAGGGGTGAAATTAATCTTTTGCGGGTAAGGTGAAATAATTGTTTTCTGGATTCAGTGTTTGGGAAGAATTTAAGTTTCTTTGTTTGATTGTTGTTCTTTAATGACTGCGATTTTTTTTTTTTTTTTTTTCATTGAGGACAAAGAATAACGTTTCGTAAAGTTTAATTTAGAAAATAATTGAGATGGGGTTATATGTTGCTTAAAGTGAAAATAGTGCTCAAAAGATTTTATGAAAATTTTTCAGAATTTTTTAACGTAATTTATAAAATAGAGTATGTCTGTGGAATTAAATTTTAATTACATTCGGCAATAATCTACTTCTTTATTGTTAATTGAAGTTGAACTATAAATGTTTGTTTTACTTTTTTTAATTCATTTTACCTGATTCGTACTGGTTATTAGAATTTAAAAAAAAAAGGAGAATCTATCGTTGATAATAGTCAAAAGTAATTAATAGACTTTTTGGCGTCGATATTCGTTAAACCAAAAACAGTTTTTAATTATTTAGATTGGTTATTCACAACCAAAAACATTCAAATCAAGTAAATAATTAATATAATATTTTAATATATCAACTAATATATTAATATCACTAATATTTTAAGTAGATGCCATAACTGTTGTAACTCGTAATAATTATTTACTTGATTTAAATGTTTTTGGTTGTGAATAACCAATCTAAATAATTAAAAATATTATATAATATTAGTTAATATTATATTGAAATATTATATTAAACATTATATAATATTAATTAATATTATATTGAAATATTATATTAAACATTATATAACATTAATTAATATTATATCGAAATATTATATTATATGATATTAATTAATATTATATTAAAATATTATTTGATATTAGTAATGCAAATTTTATGTTGCATTGCGTTTTTAGTCACCCTCACGTTACTCACATCGTTTCTTTACTACAAAATACAAAGAACAGCATCTTAAACAGTACAAATATTTCTATAAATTCGTTAAACGTGTCAA
This sequence comes from Ctenoplectra terminalis, assembly GCA_019453375.1. Taxonomy (NCBI): domain Eukaryota; kingdom Metazoa; phylum Arthropoda; class Insecta; order Hymenoptera; family Apidae; genus Ctenoplectra; species Ctenoplectra terminalis. Next base: position 8,269 of record SMSQ01012603.1, on the reverse strand, counting down.
ACGGTTGATTCTTTTAAAGTATATAATTCACCGTGTTTAAAGGAATCTACAACCCCGTATTCAATCTTATGTAAGGCTTTTTGCTCCCCTTATTAAGCACTTGAGTCGCGTCAATAGAACCGCTCAAAATGGTACTCTGGCATTAAGAGATCACTTGTGATTATATTAAAAGCGCATTTCAAGAATAAACTATTACTGATATATTTAACCCTGCCACGCTCTTTGAGATTTCTAAAATATAACCACGCTTTCCTTTATTTAAAAAAGCTTTCTAATTTTAAGAGAAACAAAATTATAATACAAAATTGAAACGAAAGATGCGAACATTAATAAGAAATTCTTTAAATTTGTCTTAACTTAAAAAATTCGAACAAAAAATGAAAGCGTTGGGTCGAAAAAGACTCAAGGATCGTAGCAGGGTTAATAAGAAACTGAAATCTAATTTAAAACGTTGACCGCCACGCTGAAATCACATGTTTGGTTCAAGACGTCACAGCTCAGGACGCCACAGTGCTAGATTTGATAAAAATGAATCTCTCATTTTTTATCTTCTAATAAAAATTTTTAATTATTGAATAGTGGACATTTTATTTCAGAGTATTCCCTAATTAGCGATGATGTTCAAAATTTATTAACTGTCAATGTTCATTCAACTTCTACAATTATAAACATTTGAAGCACTCCGGTTACCGATGACCACCGTGGCGCTACACGAAAAACAATCTGTGGTCACATATGACCACCGTGGCGGTCAACGTGTTAAAAAATAGAGGAAAAAGAAATAAACGTTAACATACTCAAATACACACTTTTTTTTCAAAACCATTCACCTTTTCTTTTCGTACTTTAAAAATTTGCATTAGGGTAACTTCGGGTGAGATGACTCCGCTTCGTATAAATTATAAAATGTTCTATTTTTCAACTGTCTTTTCATACTGTACTGAATATCATAAATATTAACCCTTTGCACTCCTTACGATTCTTTATCACTGAAGAAAAGAAGTTTTATTTCGAATGGAAAAAGTTACTACTGCTTGTGAAAGTACCTGTTTCTATTCATTTTACAAATATCCTTTTTCCTCTGCTAAACGAAACATAAATTTTTAATTTTGTAAATCATCATGGTGTAATATCTTTGGAAATTGAGCGTAATCGTGTTGAAAACAGAATGTCTCCGTAGCAGAGCCAAAGGAGCGCTAAGGGTTAATACTAATATTATAAATCCACGTGTATTTACTTTAGCAAATATATATATATTTCTTTATTTTAGATATCAATTAAATTTATGATGTACTAATTCTTATTTAAAAAAGTGGGCCATTGCTCCCTAAGTTACCCTATCATAAAGATATTAATGAATATTGAGATCACAGAATATTGAACATAAGAGGAAGTAGTATAATAATAAAAAGTGCATAGCAAATTGATGGAAAATTAGGATCGAACACGAAGATAATCTAGATTTGTCACAACTTATGTTTAGCGGTACAACACGAACGAGGTCCGAGGAAACCGAAACAGCATCAACAGTCGCCGATCGCACCACCTTTACACAATGATCGATTAAGGGCTGGTCTTGGTTCCCCTTATGTGCTGTTACACCAAAGGTGTGTATAAAATTCTTATTAAAACGCATGTTTCGAGCTTAAAAATTTCCTGTTGCATGTTGTGTTTTTAGTTGTTATTTAACGTAATAAGAAAATGTAAATTTTGTATCATTTTGAAATAATATTGTATTGAAATCTATTATAAAGTTATTGAAGAATTGAGCAGATTTTTGTGTCTTTTTTAGAATCATTAAAAACAAAAATTATTTTATATTATTAGAAAAGTCGTAAAATTGTTTACGAATAATAAATCTTTTGTTGTATACGTCTGTTTTTAAATTTTGTTCTGATACAATACGTTCTTACTAATTTAAACACGATGTCTGAACCATCAGTGGTTTATACTACTTAAACGTAAAAATTTTAATGAAGGTTTATAGGTATAACTTCTCGCGATACTAAAAAATAAAAGAAAACGACCAAAGTTAGAAAGAATAAAGAATAATTTATAATTTTTCACTGCTCGTTGCTGTACTGTAACATTTTTCATTTGTTTGTTATTCGATCTTAAAATTTTATGGCGAGAGTAGAATTCTACAAACTCTCAAATTGTCTCATAAATTCCTTTCTAAATAAATCGGAAATGAGAAATATAAACAAAAACTTCATAAATTATGTCTTGTTTTACGCGTTCTACGAACATTTTTAAAAATTAGATGAAGCTGATGTAAATTTTTAGAGTTTTACAGTTTTATTCTGTCCTTTCAGGTTTTTATAAAAATTCGCCTGATATATAATATTTTACATATAATAATTATAAAGATTAACTGGCCATTTTTGTAAAACTAATTATGATTTCTACATCGTGCTATCACAAAATTTCTTAGGTCACTCAAAATATTAATACGTTGTATATAAATAACCAAAATTAATGTCAAACTGTTAGATACTATAAAAAACATTGAAGAACTCAGTGATAAAATATGTTAATATTACTATAAACGTATTATCTTTTAATTATTACACATTAAATATGTTAATAAAATTATTATATCTTAATATATAATTTTATTAAATATCGATATATTTTTAATAGATATGACACGGAATAATTAAGGATTCCACTTCTCAATTATTTTTTTTATTAGTTGCAGTAGCAAATTTCCTATTTTAAAAAAAAGTACGCGTTTCAAAATCGACAGGTACGATCTAGATCATCGGTTGCTGAAATCCTACCCTTTATATGGTATAATAAAAAGGCGTAAAATAAAGTAATTTGTTCTAAAAAAAAAGGTTAAATATTTAATAGTAATTGTCTTAAATATCAAGCTTCAATTTACATATAAATTACTACTAAATAAAAAATATAACAAAAAATATTTTAAGTTAGAATTTAGGCAACTTTCCTATATAATATTAAGCAATAAATTGTCTGAGAACATTGCTGCAAAAGTGTATACTTAATCATTTAGATCTTGATAGCTAGACTGTGGATGTTTATACAAGTACATATTTTTATAAAAAATCGCTTTAAAAAAACGAGACTTACAGGAAAAAATTTGTTTTGTCATTAAAAGTAAAAATCATCAGATATTATTTAGCGTATTGCGTATATCTCACATAGTACATACTTTACATATATATATTAAGTTATATTATAACTTATATTATATATATTAAATATATTGTCTATTTTTTGCAATTTACTTGCATATTTCTTACATGTTTCATGCATATTCAGCTAACTATTCAGAATCTATCGAGTAAATTCTCTATATTCAGAATCAGGCCGTAAAACAATTGACAAACAAATTATAAATAGCTTTCTCATCTATATTCTTGTTTCTCTAAACCACAGATATTCGTTCGTTTACACATATAGGGTAGACGGAGCTGAATCGGATCAAATTAAGAATTCAGTGAAAAGAAAGATTTTTAACACATTGAAGACCAGAAACTTTTTTGAAAATCTTATTAGCGGATGAAGTTACGCTCGAATAAAATATTTACTTGCCTGCTTTCAAAAAACATTTATACCTACAGTAAATATAGATCTTCGTTTCAATTTTCAGCTGAAGTGGTCGTTTTTAAACGTAACTTCCCATTTACAATTAATTGTCGCTTTTATAGATTGAAAGAAACGAAATACGAGATATCTCGTAACCTGTCCTCAATGTGTTAATTTAAAACATATGTTTATCATCAATGGTCCAACTAAATGAATCTTAATTCCAAATGTACAATAAAAACTTAACTTTTTAAATCTTGGCTATTATTTCTTAACTACCATAGGAAAATAATCCGATTCGCCTCGATCTACCCTACATACGTACTTGATATTGTTATCATTGACAACGTACAGCGTATTTTTTCCATATCGAACGCACATTGCAAGATATTATACCTGCATAAACATCCACAGTTCATTGATTGCTCAAATAAAAGGACGCTAAGGATAATGTGTGCAGAAAGTTCAGGTGCGACCAAAGGTTCTCGCCTTATCCACGGCCAGTGGCACTGGTACAGAAACCACCGGAGGACTCTTCATCCCCGACACCACTGACTCTACCGCATTCTCCTTCGACCACGACCCTCTACTCAGCACCCCCGAGTGTCGCCCTAACGCCACAACCACCCCTTCTTCAGATACTAATGTCCGCGGAACAGTGTCAGGTAAGTAATTCAGCTCAATTTGCTCGAGCCTTGGTGTTTCCCCTTTGCAAACTTTATAACCAGCAACCCGACAAATCCTACCGTTTCCACGCGGCGGACTAAAACTGAGCGATCCCTGGACGTGGTCTCGTCGTGTCCTCTGTCCCTCATTTCGAATTCCTTGTCATTAAATTGGCTTTTTGATAATCTACGGCGAGGGATTTCGAGAAATGTTTTACTTGTATACAGAGTGATTTTAACAAGTGGGTCAGATTTTAACGCTGTTCCAAGTGGAGCTAGAAGAAAATCGTATGGGAAAATTTTACGATGTTTAACGAGCTTTAGCATCCTATCGTAGAATTTTTTTTGCAAGTAGTACAATTGAACTTTTTTTTTTTTTTT
>SMSQ01012583.1:2223-32105 GCA_019453375.1 Ctenoplectra terminalis | reverse complement strand
ATCCAGAAAAGAAGTAAAATAATTTTAAGAGATAAATTTCTAAAAATTTAATATTTATTATATATTTAGAATTTAATATTTATAATAGAATTTAATATTTATAAAATAACACGATGAATATTTGAAACTCTAAAAAATGATTATATCAATGTTGCAGAATAATTTCTTTCATTGTCGAGGAAAAACGTTACATAATTTTAAAAGAGATACTTTATTGGAAACGAACCAGCTGAAGAAAAGAGAATTGAATTATAAAGACGTAACTGAACGATTCAATTATTTCTTCTGAACGAATACGGATAGTTAACAGCTTAAAGGCCCTCGTGAGTCGGATTAAATTTTCACGGCTTTCGGATCGCCCTGAGTCAATTCCATCCAACAGAATAAAACGATTAAAGTTTCCCTCGTTAATTGTACTCCGTGAATTCGAGAAACTTTCAATGGTGCTTCGATCACGATCAATTTCTAACGTTGTTCCCTTTTCGATGGCCAGCATACAGCTTAATAGCGCAAAACTATACCTCCCTTAGAGACTTCTTTCTAATAAAAATAAAGCGCATTAAAAGTAAGCTTTTAATCATTAAATAGATTATACTTTTAGTTAACTGTCGCATAAATTTGATTGGAAAATATTGAGAGAATAATTCTTTCGAGACAAGTTTCTGAAATGAAGAAAATCAATTAAAATGGGTAAACGGATATGTAGTCTTTGTCGTACGTAATTTTTCAAATATTTATTCTTCATGAAATAACAACTATTTAAAGCGCAAATTCTATATAATTTATATTATATATATTTATTTGGTGCTAGGTAATTTTGTGTAAAATATTTGTGTAAAATTGTGGTCAAATCGGTGGAATAGCTTTTAGAATATTTCTGGTATTTTAAAATACTGTTCCAAAGGAACGCGTTTAAATAATTAAATTACTGTTGTACCTAAAACACTACGATTTTATCACTGTTAAAAATTTACTAAACTTTATACAAATATTCTAGAATGCTCACATTATTGAATAGAAAGTTCAAAAAAATGATTTTTTGAGCCCACCTAGGTGTATGTCGTCCTTTGACCCTTTGGAACCAGAATTTTATTTTGTTTTGCGCAAGATAAAAATCAATAATCATTTAAAAAAAAAAATTAAAAATCGATAATCATATAAAAAAATAAAAATCATTATAGGTAATCAATTACAGTTTTCTATAATACTTTAATCTAAAATCCATGAATTAATAATTATAATAAACAGTTTAGTTTGTGTCAATAAAAAAATGTACTAATAAAATAAAAATAGCACAGCGATAAATGAATAAAATGAAATTTAAAGAATATAAACGTATAAAGTTGTTGCAAAGGGTTAATAAAAAGAAGTAATTATAAAAAAAAAAAAAAAAAGAAGTAACGAAGCTGATTGATGACGTGTAATAATCAACTAATCCAATTTCAGACTTTCCGCGGTCTCGTTTAAACTTCCGGTGGAAAGTGATCGCGGGACGATTTGCATATTTCATCCGGTAACCTGCGAGACTAATAGAATAATTTGGCCGGAGAATCTTTTATCCGGTGTTTAAAGAGTTTTTTCTCGCCAAGAAACGTTATTCTTCCGCGGAAGTATTTTAGCTTTCATGGGTGATTCCTTTTTTCCTCCTTTTCTTTTTCTTCTTCTTTTTTTTTTTTCTTTTCGTAAGAGAATTCCAGTCCGTGAGAACGGGCTCGGAAGAGAGGGGGGAAAAAGCAGGAAGATTAATAAAGCGGTTTCAAGCGCTCGGGAATAATTTACTTAAAGTTAAGTCCTCTTGTCTTTTGACGTTTCGCGTTGCTTTGAGCTTTTCGCTCGAGAACCTTAAAATTGTTTCGCGTTTTTCAGATAGACATAGAAATAGAAACGATAAAGACTGATGAAAATAACATGGGAAATAATAATTGTGATAATAAAAAAAATTGAGAGATAAATTGGTTTTTTATTCACAGTTTGCAATTTGTCTTAAAATTTTATCTTTCATTTGGTGTTTAAGGTTATTTTATGATTGTTGTGTGTTCTTAAGGCCATTTTTTTTTTATTCATATATTACTTTTCTCTTTATACAATAATATTATTGTATAATATTATTACTTAATCCTCCATGACACTATAGGACTGAGAAATTCTGAACTCGTATTTATATTTTCAAAACTTTTTATGTTTTTATATTATTTTGCAAATAATATTATTGTAGAATATTATTACTTAATCTTCCATAACACTATACAACTGAGAAATTCTGAACTCATTGTATTTATATTTTCCAAACCTTTTATATTTTTATATTACTTTCCAAATAATATTATTGTATAATATTATAATATTATATTATTATTATAATATTAATTTTATATTATTAATATTATTATTAAAATATAATATTATTGTATAATATTATTACTTAATTTTCCATGACACTATACGACTGAGAAATTCAAAACTCATTGTATTTACATTTTCCAAACCTTTTCTTATTCATATAGTATCGCCTGAAAAAGGTCTGTGAAGGAAACTGATATCTTTGTTAATTGTGATTTTAATAGAACTCACTAATGAAGTATAAAATATTATTCTTCGAAATTGATACTGTCAATCTTCAGAAACCAACGACGCCAAAAAGAAATTTTCTATGTGGCGATTAACCCTCTATGGCTTTGTGTGACTTAAAAGTTACAAACCAATGTATCTATATTTTCAAAAATTTGTTTTATTTAGTAATCACTGTACTGTTACATTTTATTACTATATTACTGTAATTATACCACGATCAATCTATAGCAATTATTAGTTCAGAAGTTTTCAAATCAAAGTGAAAAACTGTAATCAATCGTAATTTTTTCTCTGATAAACAGACAAAATTCGGGCTATAGAGGGTTAACGTGTTGAACAAAAAAGAATCGTGGATTCTTCCGGAATTTTCGAGGTACCTTCTTCAATACGCGATGCAAATCGTTCTGAATAAGCCTTTAAAATCTCAAAATTTATCCAAATATTTCCTCCAAGTATCCATAATGGATTGTGTATTTTTCTGTATTTTTCTGTATTTTTGTGTCCAGTTATATTATTCCTTTTTACAAATGATTCAAGCATTAATCGACGAATCTGAACGTCGCGTTGCTACTTTCACCGTACACCCACGAGTCATTCTTTAAACAAAGTTACCGATAATGGTTTCAGACAGTTGCCGGAGCCGGTAATCCGTTCTCGTCAAAGGTCAAAGCGATGGGATCCCTTGCAGGGACCCTGAAAGGAGGCATCTGCTTGCAAGGAAGAGCGGAAAGTAGATTTCCGAATCTTTGCCTCGGAGAAATTTTTGACTGTTCCCTTTTAAAACGTCTCGATACCCTGAAAATCCCATTGGGAACAGGGCGGCTAGTCCCGAGAGCGAAGAAGAAAAGGCAAGTGAGCAAGGATCATGGAGAATGATGACTCGAGAGAACGTTCCATCGGATCTGTTTGCTTCTTTTGAAGGTAAGTAATATTTGTGAGAAAAATATACAGAGAAATAATTGTTTGGTAGATTTGTTTCGAATTATATGGTTTTTAAATGATAATTTATATTATAGCGAGTAGCGTTTTTGTTTTGTATAAAATGGATCTCTGGTTTATAGAATGCGTATTTTTATGCAAATTCATACTTTTGAGAGTATAATTGTCATAATACTTTGAAAATTTAAGTTACAATTTTGAGTATTGCATTTTATAGCTTGTTTAATTATAATGTATAAAATTCTCATTTATGATTTCATTATTCTTAAGAATTCATATTTCTTTAAGTAACATTTGCACAGGACTATTAGAGAATTAAAATTTTATCCCCATGCTTTTACTATATTTTTTTATTATTATTACTATTTTTAATTTAAATTTAAATTTTCTACAAATGCATGAAAATTCGCAATCTACATATTACAATCTTTTGAAAATTCAATTTATAATTTTGGGTATTTTATTTTACAATTTCTCAAATTCTAATTTTTTTTAATTCCTATTAATAATTTTATTATTTAATTTTCGTTTTGTATTACAAGCATTCTTTTAAATTTTCTACAAATGCATAAAAATTCGCAATGTACTTATCACAATTCTTTGAAAAATTAATTCATAATTTTGGGTATTTTATTTTACAATTTCTCAAATTCTAATTTTTTAAATTCCTATTAATAATTTTATTATTCTATTTTTTAAGTTACGAGCATTCTTTTAAATTTTCTACAAATACATAAAAATTCGCAATCTACTTATCATAATACTTTCAAAATTCAATTTATAATTTGTAGATGCTCCATTTTACGGGTTCTTAAATTCTACTTTTTAAAACTCCAATTAACAATTTAATTATTCTTAGGAACATATACTTCACCGCTTAAAAATTTTGTTCTCAAGCGTTCGATATATTTCTATTCAATTTTGTACCACAAAATTTCCCATAAACGCGTATAAATTCGCACCCTACCAACAAACACCAACACATACACCGCGCCAATCGAAACATTCTCACCAACGAAATAAAAATTAAACGTGCGTTAAAAAATACACGATGCAAAGGAAACTTCCTCCATACTCTCCATAAAAAAAAAAAATCACCAAAAGTACCCAAAAAATGCATAAAAATAAATTAATCAAACTCCATATCAGCGTCACTTCAACCGCTCCGGTAACTCTGATCGTTAGACTACGAAATGACCGGAACAGCGCCAATCAAATAAATGCAATTTGGAACGCGTGATTAAGTAGATCCTTGGCGTCAAAAGTCAGCAGAAACACTCTCGACGTCGAAACGAAATTGAATTAACTCAAAGACCCGGTGCTCGCGCGCTTCGGAACGAAGGAAAGGTTCCGGCGCGATGGGAGGGCGAAGCAGAAGTTGCAATTATTAGAGAGAGTGCATTCGCCGTTGGCGAGGCTGGCCCCGGTTACTTTGAGGTCGGAATCTCATCGAACGTTGTTCACCCTCGATAACTCAACAGTTAAATACAGAGAAGACGAGTGCAGGAGAGCGTTTCGTGCGGAAGCTATCGACTTCTGGCTTCCTTCGCTCGTTTCACCCTCGTCTTCCGTATCTGCCGGCGTAGATGGATTACCAGGCCGAATTGAACGAGATCAAAGTGGACTATACCACCGAGTAATGCTGTATCGAGTTTAGAGACCGGTCTAAAAATACGATCTCTCTCTTCTTGGTCTTGGTATTAAGTTTGCCCCGAACGAGTTCGTCTGCGGACGTCTGCGCGAGATTAAGACGGTTTCTCGTATGATTATCTCACTGGCGGGGAATCCGACGAACAATTTTCATCGATCGTCGTCTTATCGAGAGGATTCTGCTGTTGGTTATCGGTGTTGTTTTAATTTTAAACGGTACTAGTGGAGGAATGTTGGTTGTGGGGGAAAGAATGTTTAAAGTGTTAAAGGTAGTGCTGTTGGAATTTTTGAATTGTATATTTTCTTCAGTTTTGGAGACGTTGGGATTAGGTGTGGATGGGAAATACTTGGTTAATACTGGGACTATTGATAATTGAACTGATGATTATTGTAAGTTGAAGTCCCGTATTAAGAAGTTTGAATAAATTTCTGTAAAAAGGAAATTTCTATGCAGATATAAATAGTCAAACAAATATTTATCATCTTTAAGAATTTTATGCTGATGCTTGTAAGTTAATGTCCCATACTAAGAATTTTGAATAAATTTCTGTAAAAAGGGAATTTCTAAGCAGATATAAATATTCAAACAAATACAGATCATCTTTAAGAATTTTATACCGATGCTTCTTAAAAGATAAAGTCCCATGTTAAAAATTGTGAATAAATTTGTCTAAAAAGTGAATTTCCAAGCAAACATAAATAGCCAAACAAATATTTGTTATCTCTAAGAATTTTATATATTTTTTTAATTTACTTCATTATTTGGAAGCATCCATTGAACAAGCAATTCTACTCTGAGGAGCTATAATTATTTCCAAATTAATCAACGAATAATCAAAGAAATATTTATCATGTCTAAGAATTTTATACATTTTCTAAATTCACCTTATTATTTGGAAGCATCCATTGAACAAGCAATTTTGCTCTCAGGAGCCATATTTGTTTCCAAATTAATCAACGAATAATCAAAGAAATATGTATCGTGTCTAAGAATTTTATACATTTTCTAAATTCACCTTATTATTTGGAAGCATCTATTGAACAAGAAATTTTCTTTTCAAGAGTCATATTTATTTGCCAATTAATGAACGAATAATTAAATAAATATGTATCATCTCTAGAAATCTTATACTAATGCATCTTATAAGTCAAAGTCCCATACGAAGAACTTCCAATAAATTTCTCCAAAAAAGCAAATTTCCAATCAAACATGAGCAACCAAAAAAAAACATTTATCATCTCCAAGAATTTAACACATTTCCAAAATCCACCTTATCATTCGTAAGCATCCATCGAAGAAGCAATTTTGCCCCCAAGAGCTATATTTATTTGCCAATTAATCAACGAATAGCAGCGCTGCCTCTAATAAGTACCAAGCCGACAAAATTTACCTCGAGACCCGGTTTAATACCGAAATTTCTAGGTAACAAAGGTCTCTTTAACGCTCGAGTCTCGTTTCTCGTTCACCGACTCTAATTTCCAGGCAACTTAGGTAAATCGAATGCTTTCAATCTTCAAAATATCCGGCTCGCCTCGTTAAACTGCTCTCGATTACGCTCTCAAAGGGTAACTCTGGGCGAACACTGAACCAGACCAAACACACAGAAAGAGAGGAAGAGAGAAAGAGAGAGAGAGAGAGAGAAGGAGAGAAAAGGTTTGTAACGTTGAACGCAATCCAGAAAATCGTATCAAACTACCACTTTTCCGAATAGTTCGTTTAAATAGTGAGCTATCCGACGGCTTGACTCAATAAAGACGCTCGCCGAGCGATTCTCGCGAACAGCTTGAATACACATGAACCATGAAACGAGCGTGGAACACAGTTCGTTCGCATCAAAGAGGATCGGAATTAAACGGTAGGTCGCCGGAGGGCAACTCGATCGTCGGGGGCCACTTTCGCCCGTCGCACAAAGTGACATACGTTTTATTAAAAATGTTCTGTTGTCTTTTAAACCGTTCAACTTCGGCCGTCTGGTAAACGTACGCGTTCACCTGCAGACGCTCGCCTAACCCGCAAGCGACGGATCCACTTTGCCACGCGAACCATGAAATCATCGTACGGCTCGCTGATTTGTATAGCCTGCTAGGCGTTCGATTTAAATCTCGGTAATTAGTTTAACTGTGGGTCAGTCGAGTCAAACAGTTTTGGGTAATTGGTAGGGAAATAATTTTGTTGTTTCTATTCCTGATTTCGGGTCGTTTGCTAATTGCTTCATGTTTGGAGGTCGAGTTTTGTTCGGTGCAATTTTTATTTTCAACGAATTATGGTCGTTGTGCGAAATTATTATGTCGATTGTCTCGCTTATCGTTTGATAATTAACGATAGAGCTACGGAAGCGGTGAAAATGATCAATTTAGAATTTATTGTAGGTAGAAGAAGATTTTAGTTAAAATTTATGAGTTTGTTATTAATTATATAAGTTAACTTTCTAAATTTTTAAGATTATTTTTTTATTGCCGAAAGAAAACGATTCGCCTCGGTCTATCTTAACAGTAGAACTACCGACGATGAAAGTGTACCGATTTCAACCAAAGAATTCAAAATAATAACTATTTGAAAAAAATATAAAATCCAAGGAAAATAAATCTTTATTCATATTCGTTACAGAAAAATACAATTAATTTTTAAGAATGCATCATTATAAATTTGTGGAATTTATATGAGAAATTGCAAACCAGTCATTTTGACCATCTCGGTAGTTCTAGTGTTAATGGTACCGTAGCTCAAAATATTTGCAACATAAAATTTTTAGAAGCCTAAAAGCTTCCCTAAATCAGTAAGATAAAAAATTTCTTAATACTTTCAAATTAACAAATCTCCCATAATTCACAATAATTGCAAAAACTGCTCCATTTGTATTCAAGAAAGATTCTTGAGTTTAAAAAAATTGTCTATTATCAATCTTCAAATTCAATAGCTATTAATTATGAATCTAAAACAAAAAGTTAGCTTCACAAATTCCGACTATTATTTTTCCAGTTCAAACCTTTCTACCATCACCTAATTAATTCCAAAGGACCTATCCTCCACGTAGAAAACTCTCTATAGTCCGAATTTTGTTTCTTTATCACAGAAAAGAATGATTCATTACAGTATTGACTGTGATTCATTACAGTATTTTATTTTGATTGCAAAATTCTTAAAGTAACAATTGCTATAGATAGATTGTGGTATCACTGCAGCAATACGGTAACAAAATTTAATAGTACAGTAATAACTAAATGAAATAAATTTTTTTAAATATAAATACATCAGTATGTAACTCTGAAGTCATATGAGGGTTAAATTAGCGTTCGCACAAAAATTAAGAACCCGATTTCAATAATTCCAACAATCTTCACCCCAGACCGATCAAACATAAAAATATCAGTTACCCGACTTCAACCAATACCAACTAAAAATTGTCCAAATAAAATCACCACTAAATTCCCTTCAATTACTTCATCAAAGTAAAACAGAAAAAAAAAAAGAAAAAAAAAAGAAAGAAAACTTTCACGTCCGTCTGCGACACTTGAAACGCGAAACACAATGAGAACCTCTACGTAAGTAATGAGTGTGGATAAAAGAGATTAGACGGTTGAGTTCTCTCTGGAGGCAGAGGCAAGATTTATTAACGGCCCTCTGCACCCGCGAGCTCGTTCCTTCCGCCGTGTGTGACGATAGGAAACGAGTCACCTCGGTTTTCCACGTGTACGTTCGCGATGCACCAAGGTCCCTGTCTCGTTTCCTTTCGTTTCTTTTCCACCCTCCAACCCCGAAGAGGGACGCCGAGGAAATCGTTACGTTCCGACGTTTTTGAAGCGTTTGTGAAAGCCGAGAGCCGGCCAGCAATTTCCATGTAGATTTCTGAAGGGCCTTTTAACGCGGCAGAGCCAAAGGATCAAGGACCAAGGAACCCTCCGCGATGGTAGGCTCGAAGCTTTTTGATTTCTACGGGACGAGACAGGTCCCCTTTTCTTCCTCGAACGCTCCTGTTTCTCGTTCTGTTCGATGCTCTCTCTCGATAGACACCACCGAATTCCTACCTCGTTTCGCGGTATTTTGGCCAATATTCACGCGACACCTTTGAAGGAGAAAACGGGGAAGGCGTAAGATCGTCTCTTTGAGGAATAAGAGGTACCGAAGATTCGCAATCTTCTTTTACAAGATCTCGTGCAGAGGGTGTTTCAAATAATTTTTGATATAGAAATATCTGTGGTGTTGCTGTGTCTTTTTAGTATTTCAGCAAGTTTCTCGAAGCTTTTTATATCGTCTTTTTTTTTAATATTGTGTGCGTTTAAAAAATAATATTTTTTAAACGCGAAAAGACGAGCAAAGAATTGCAGAAAAGGTTAGATATTATTGAATTATATCCACAGTGCGGATTTTTATTTGTCTCTTGGAAAATTTGGAGGCACAAGAATGTATAAATAAATTGGTTACAATATTTGGTAAATAAAAGAGTCGCCTATTTAGCTTCTGTTTTGTTAATTATGTTCATTAAAATCTGAGATCTAATAGTATCAAATCCTTTGCGTTTCTTCTCTAAAACCTTGCTATGGAATTTAAGTTTCTTCCAGTTTTATATTTCAGCTTTCTTAAAAATATTCCTAACTTTGAAAGAAATACAAAGAATTCTACGATTTTAATTCTACGTTAAAGATTTGCTTCCTACAAAATTATTAATATATATTTAGTATTCTCCCAAAAAAAATTTAACACCCAGTCGGTCTACGCAAGTAATTCATTTGTACCAGTTATTGATTGAGAAATTTTCAAATCAAAGTAAAAAACATTAATTATGAATATTTTTTTTTCTGGTTGCACGGTTGAAAAAAAAAATGATAAATATATTTTGAAGACCGTAGCAGGTTTAAGTGAAAAGATTCAACGGGACCAAATGGGAGAGGCTCGTGGAATGTAGCATAAAGCGTGACCCAGCTCGTTACAGCAATTCGTCTCACCCTTTAAAACGTTCAACGCCATGTGTTCGCTGACAAATAATTTTAATTTTCCGCGAACGGTCTGTAACCGTCCTGTCGGCGTCATAAATATCGTTCGCTTCGAAAATGGAACCGTGTACCACGCGGAATGCGTCCAATTTTGCCTCGCGAAACTCGTCACGCTTCGGCGGATCTTGAGGATCGCGGCTCCGCAGCATCCTCTGGTCACGAAAGACATTTGGAATGCTCAAATTTTTGTTTTTGTACTTGCTTTGTACTAAAATATAAATATAATTATACGATGTTTAAAACTTTTTTTAAGTTTCACAGGACTATTGGGAAAGCTTAAAGTTTTTGAAAGAAAAGAAAAATGATATATGTTTGTGATATTTTATTTAGTCGGTTTATTTGCTTTATTTTAAAATAAACGCACATTTTGAATTAAAGATTTAACTTGGAAGAGTTAAATTTAACCTTAATCTTTGAAGAAAATTGTACACGTGGACATTAGGAATTTATTAATTCGTTAACTGTAATTATTTATCTCGTGTTCTTTAATGTATCGTTACATTTGTATTAGAAGCTTGTTACAAGAATTAAAATTGGCTCTTATTCATTTTTAACTCTTTGTATAAAGAAGCTTCTGACTGAGAAATTGTCCAGTTGGCTGCTTATTTAGGCAATTTTTTAATCTAATATTTATAAAATAGTACGATGAATGTTTGAATCGAAACAAAAAAATTATTATATTGATATTCTATAATAATTTCTTTCTTCTTCCAGAAAAAAAAGGGACACAATTTCAAAAGAGACAAATCTCCAAAAATGCATCTTAACAAATTTATAAAATTTCCGTGAAAAATTACTAATGCTTAGACCTTAATATTTACAAAATACTACTATGAATTTTCAAAACAATTTCTGAGGACTAATCGAAACTAAAAAATTACTATCTTAATATTCCATAATTTCTTTGTTTATCCAGAAAAAACGAGAGACAATTTCAATAGAGACAAATCTCCAAAAACGCGTCTTAACAAATTTATAAAATTTCCGTAAAAAATTACGAATGGATAGAACTTATTCAGCGATCTAATATTTACAAGATACTACTATGAATACTACTATATTACTATTCCATAATTTCTTTCTTTATCCAGCAAAAAACCGGGAGACAATTTCAAAAGAGATGAATCTCTAAAAACCTTATAAAATTTCCGTAAAAAATTACGAACGGTTCATTTCGACCGCTTCGGCAGTCCCAGCGTTAAGCTACCGCCATAGCAATCAGCAGCAAGGCTTGGAATAAAGCAGAGTCATCGGAATTTCTCAATACCAATCTCCCGAACCCTGTACCATCACGAATGAGACACTTGAGGGTTTCCTCGTGACGATCCAATGTCGATAGAATTTCTGAATCGACTCGATTCCCTTCGAGAGAAGAACACGATGAAGATATCGTCGTAAGCGTTTCACTAGCCACCAGGTTACACTGTGCACGCAAAACGTGTTTACCCGTAACTGGCCCGTAGGCGGAACACTGGAAGCTCGTGCAAAAGTGGCGGCGCGACGCGAACCGGGCCAAAACGACCCGATATACGTAAGTTACGCGACGCAGAGCCGTGCACCTGCCAGGCTAAAGGGAATCGCAATCGTTGCCAGGCCGAAGCCTAGCCCGTCTAACCGGTACTGCTTTGTAAAATTCCCAACTATGCACTTAGCACGACCGGACACCACGTATCGGGTGTTGCGAACGGAAACCGAGTTCACAGAGCGGAGGTTTTTAACCAGTGAGAAATTCTTCATTGTCGGAAATAAATTCGAATCTCCCGCCGGAGGAAAGAAACTCGTTTGAACTATGAAATCTGACGATCGAGCTGTCGATGTTGAAAAAAAAAATTGGTTAAAACGTGAATGAAAAAAAAGAAAAAGAAAGAAAAAGAGAACGAGATACGCGAAGGGCGAGCGCGAAGTCCAGGGTTAACCCTCTATGGCGCTATGTGACTTAACCGTTTGAGTGCCACGTGTCTCTCCTGTTTTAGTGATACCACAATCGATCTATAGCAATTGTTACTTTAAAGATTTTAGGATCAAAGTAAAATACTGTAATCAATCATTCTTTTCTCTGATAAACAAACAAAATTCGGACTATAAAGGGTTAATGAATACGAGGAATGAAAGTGAGAAAGGAGATGAAAGAAGATGAGAAAAGCGAAGAAAAATGAGAAGGATAAAGATAAAATCGTGTAAATTAGTGTAAATGAACTAATTAGGATGAAGTTTCATACACGAGTTTGTAACTGGTTGGAGAAATCGGTGATGGTTCGAGTTATTCTTACGGAAAAACGTGGAATAAGAAGCTTGGAAGGGGTACGTGCAAGGGGATGAATATTTTTCTAGTAGAACGCGAGTTGCTCGATCGGGGATGCGTGTCACGTGCCACGAGATAACTGGTGGTTTGTGGAGAACCGGTGGTCTGGGGGAAATGTGGCGTGCTAGAGAGGCTGGGTATCATTTTTATTGATGCTCTGTGTAAACTTGAGATTTTAAAACAGGTTCCGTTTTATGTGTTCCTTAAAGGTAAAATAAAAGGAAGGGAGGTTTTTTTTTTTTTAAATTTCATTGAATATATGGAATGCAAATGTGTTTTGTGGAAGATGTTGAAGTTATAGGCTTCGTTGTTACTAGACTGTTGATATTTATGCTAGGAGAAATTTAAAAATACAAAAATTGTACGGAATGTAAGAAATGTGAAAAAATATGTAAGTTATAGTGCTTTCTGTAATATCTGATAGGTGAAATAATTTTCTACCGAAGTTCTACTTTCATTTTTTTATTATATTCTGAAAAATGTTAATTTGCATAAAAATCCGCTATCTACGCGAATATTAACCCTGCTGTTTTATATGAATACTAATGCCTTTAAATATTCCTTTATCAAATCTACTGTATTTAATTCTCGAGTTTATTTATTTAATATGATACATTTTGTTGGTCGAAAATATTTTTAGCCCCTTGGTGTCTCCTCGAGTCTCTATTATCCGAAATGAAATTTACTCCCACATAAATACTACGCTTTTAGATATTTCTTTGTCAAACTTAATATATTTAATTTTATCATTTACTTCTCTAACATTTTACATTTTGTAACTCGAAAATATTTTTAACTTCTCGCTGTCCTCCTCGAGTCTGTATTATCCGAAATGAAATTTACTCGCACATAAATACTACGCTTTTAGATATTTCTTTGTCAAACTTAATATATTTAATTTTATCATTTACTTCTCTAATATTTTACATTTTGTAAATCAAAAATATTTTTAGCTATGTGGTGTCTTCCTCGACTCTACATTATCCAAAACAAAATCTACTTCCACATAAATATTACGCTTCCAAATACTATTTCTTCAATATCGCACATTTCTTAAGTCTACAATAAACTGTAAAATAAACTCTTAATAAAAAAAATATAATTAAAGAAAAAGAAAAAATACACACACCATAAGCGAGAAGTAAAAAAAATGCAAAAATATGCAGCAAAAAAAAAACAGAGGAAAAAAATTAAAAAAAAGGAACTCTTTTTACAGCTCATTAATCAATCGCATCGCCTCTGACTTTTTTTAGACAGGAAATAATTAAGCCCTAATAACGTCGGAGTAGTTAACTCCGGCGGACGAGGCAACATTAACCAGCATCCGTTTATCTTTTGTGAGACGACCTGCAGGCTCTCGATTGGATTAATACGCCAGTCGGCGAATCGGAGAAAGAGAAATTGTGTCTGGCTGAAGTGGTGGTCGCCTTATTCCGCTGCCCTATCCTTTCGTTCCTTTCCTTCCTTTCTACCCCCTTCGACGTTGCATTCAACGGCAAGTTCACGGAAACTGCGTGCAGGCAGACGGTGGCTGGCTTGAATGGCTCCTTTCCGGCCATTCCACCTCAAAGGAGAACCGAACCAAGCAAGATTTGCGTTTGTAATTAAATATTTGCCGGCGGTTAATTGAGTCGCGCTGTGCTTTTATTCCAATTTCTGGGCTTAAATGAAACCGGCGCTGAGCCGCCGCCTGCCTGTCGCGCAGACACTCTACGCGGTGTCCCGGAAGTCGTCGCAGCTGCGGACGCGTCATTAAGCCCTGAAAGTTTTTCGAACGTCCAGACACGCTTCGATATTAAACACAGCCTTGGTAATTGGAGCGTCTTTCGTTGGATTCTATTGCCCCTTTTGGAGCGCTAGTTTTTTAATCTTGCTCCGTTGTTGCGGTTATTAGGCGGGGATAAGGGGATCATTGGATTATGGAGATTAAAAATATGGGCAGGATGAATTCGAAGACGTTCGTCTGGTTCTTCTAGACGGTGGAGTTAAGATTGTTCAGTTTGATCGATGTTAGTTTGAGTAGGTTTCAATTCGCCCCTATTCAAAATTTTGCAAAACTTCAGACTTGTGTTTTGAGAATTTAAAAATTAGGTTGGAAAACCACTCCTTTCGAAAGTTTAGAAAATTTATAATTCGAGTTTTGAGAATTTAAGAATTAGGTTCCAAATCATCTCTATTCGAAATCTTACAAAATTTATAATTCGAGTTTAGAGAATTTAAAAATTAGGTTCCAATACACTCTTATTGGAAATCTTACAAAATTTAAGATTCGAGTTTAGAGAATTTAAAAATTAGGTTCCAATACACTCTTATTGGAAATCTTACAAAATTTAAGATTCGAGTTTAGAGAATTTAAAAATTAGGTTCTAAACCACTCTTATTCGAAATCTTACAAAATTTATAATTCAAGTTTAGAGAATTTAAAAATTAGGTTCTAAACCACTCTTATTCGAAATCTTACAAAATTTAAGATTCGAGTTTAGAAAATTTAAGAGTTAGGGTGCAACCCATCCCTATTCAAAGTTTTACAAATCCATACATTCGAGTTTCGAGAATTGAAAAATTAGGTTCCAATCCGCCCCTATTCAAAATCTTACAAAACTTCAGACTTGTGTTCTGAGAATTTAAAAATTAGTTTGGAAAACCACTCCTTTCAAAAGTTTACAAAATTTGTAATTCGAATTTTGAGAATTTAAGAATTAGGATCTAAATCATCTCTATTCGAAATCATACAAAACTTAAAATTCGAGTATAAAGAATTTAAGAATTAGATTCCAACCCACCTCTGTTCAAAATCTTCCAAGCCCACAGACCCAAGTTTCAAAAACTAAAAAATTAAGTTTCAACTACCCTCATTAACACCGATTCCCTTTACTCTTAACAACACTTCCACCTCTTTCCCATTGCAAAATAAAAAATCTTTCAATTCCTTACAAAAATAAAAATGCAACTTTATCTTTCCAATCCTCTTTTTACTCTTCATCATTAAAAATCAGAAACTCGAATCGACCAAACATAGTAAAAACAAGACAAGCTTCCAAATTCTCCAAACTCCAATTCAAAAACCAAGTTCCAACCCCCCGTCGCTACCCCTAACCTCCCAACTCTCCTCCGCGTCTCCTTACGAAACAAGAAAAAAAAAAAAAACAAAAAAAAAGACGCACGTACCTACTTCCATCGATATCGCTAAACGCATTACCGCTAAACAACGCGAATCGCAGGCATCTCGGTTGATAGGGCGGCTGCGGTGGCCCGTAAAACACGATGCACGGTTTACTGCGATCTCTCAATAAGCCGGACCGTCATTATCTCGATGCTCGGCGCGGCTCAAATGCAATGTAGCGGACGGCGTGCATCGTGACCGCACCGCGTGGCAACTTAAATGCATCTTTGTACGCCGGATGCATGTGGAATGTTCGTGTGACCGTGGCTTGGAAAAACTGCGGACGTCTGCTACCGTGTAACACGTTGCAGCTTGCGGGGATATTTATCTCGTCTCGTCTAACCTTGCCTCGGTACGCGTTGTAACGTAAGCATGTTCGCGGTTGAAAAATCCTTGGACGTATCTCTTCGTGTACGCGGTCGCTTTGGACGTTTTGGACAGCGTCCGCGTGTGCATCTGATTGCATTAAACTTGGCGATTGTTATTCCGGAACGGATGGCGCGTGTTGCTTTGGGGAACGGCGGAGGTTGTTCTTGTGGCTGAGTAATTGAGGGAGGGGGTTTGTGTGTTCAGTGTCAGTTGATACCGCTGACAATCTTAACACAGTATCCCGTTGGGTGGGTTCTGTAATCCGTACTGACGAATAATGCTTAGGAACGAACGTCTTTACGGTCAGATGAGTCAAGATTGGTATTCCGTATTTTAATTAGCGGTATGAATTGAGTGACGTTAGGACTACCTGTGAATGACGTGTGCTTATTTCTGTCAGTGAAATCAAAATTGTGGATATTTAGAAGAAATATGTAATCCATGGGAGACGAAGCTTTATTCGTATTGTTAACAGAAAATTATAGAAAATCGTTGAAAATATATCAGAGTTAATTTATAAAGGTTTTATGAGAAAGTATGAATCAGTTGTTTTGACCATTTTGATAGTTCTAGTGTTAAAAGTAAAGGTGTGACTGTTGATATGGTTGTGGATAAATTTTGACAATATTCCGACGTCTTTAATAGCTTTGTCTCGCGTTTTTAATATGTTCAGTTTGTTCGATATTTTTTATTTTTTAAACTCCCTCAACCGTTTGCACTCTTACTCTTTTTTTTTTAAGTTTCACGGAACTGTTTATACTTAAAGTGTTGTTTTGGAAAGCAACAAAAAATTATAAATGTTTGCAATTCTTTTTACTCGTTTGGTTAATTTGCTTTGTTTCAATTACAAAACAACATCCATAAGGTGCTAGAGTTTTTCAAGCAAATACATCTACTGAATTAATTATAAGCAAATATGTATATCCAACTTTTAATACATTGTAATATTGTAACAGTCGTACATGTTTCGTGTAGTGGTCACTAATGACTCTATTCTTAATGTGACTACTTTAAAATACACTCATAATAATAATAAAATTTGAATCGATGAGAGTATAAAGTTTAACTTAAAATTTAATCTCTGAAGAAAATTACCCAAAGGGTTAGTTATCTTTCGTCTTGAATAAAATGGCGCCAGCGAGAAATCACGCAGAGAGGAACATTAACACCCCAAACACGATCCCTAATAGAGTCATCTAACCCAGAATCACCCTAAGTATAAAAAAATGACACCAACCTCTTTCCATACCTACAAATTTTCAATTAATTAATAAAAACAAACTTCCATCACCCTAACAATTCACAATATCAATATCTTCCAGGATTTTCAACTCAAATGCTTCAAATGCTTCAAATACTCCAAAATCACACGCAGAAGAACATTAACCCCCCAAACACGATCCTTGATAGAGTCATCTAACCCAGAATCACCCTAAGCACCTAAAAAAAAGACACCAACCTCTTCCCACGCTTACAAATTTCCAATTAATCTTTAATAAAAACAAACATCCACCTAACAATCGACAGTATCAATATCCTACGCGATTCCCAGCCCAAACGCTTCAAACGCTCCGAAATCACGCAGAGAGGAACATTAACAGCCCATAGAGGATCCCTGTATCGACAAGGAATCTCAGTTCATCCCCTCGCTCCGAGATTTCGGTCGAATAAAGGCAACCTCGCCAGCTCCTTTGCGGACGCAGTTATTCCCGGGAACGACTTCCGTAATTGCCCGTCTGCCCTACTCGCCATATCTCTCTCTCTCTCTCTCTCTTCTCCTAACCTCTCCAGACACAGTGTTGGTTACACAGCGAACCAGCCCATCGTTGGTCCGCGCTTATATCGGCACACAACGCCGGGGGTACAGGTTTATACCGCCATGTCGTGCAGTACATATTATTGTGTGTATTAGCCCTATGTATGTTTATTAGATAGCGGCGTATACGATGCAGTATGTTGGTTCAAGGGTTCCGTCGTTACGAGGGACCTCGTTAGCAGCGAAATTTATATTGTGCCCGGCCGCGCGTGGAGCGGGCCAAATCTTGCTGCATGTTAACGATAGCGATCCTACGGTGACACGACGACGTTTCGTAACTGCTGATGGCCGCCCGTATTTCCGGCTTCAAGAGCGCCATTAAGTAATTGCCGATCGGTGTAGCCCGGTCCTTCCTGGATCCCCGATAACAGCGGCCCCTAAATTTCGATCCGATTTACGGGGCCAATTTTCACAAATTGAACCGTACACCAGCCGTGTTATTATCGAGCGAGCCAAGCGTGTGTTGTACATGGTAAATTTCGATGTTACAAATCGCGGCCCGCGAAAAATGAGGTCCCGAATGTGGAATAAAAACCGGGACCAAGTTACCTTGGTTCCGGGTATAATTAACTACGCGCCGCGCTGGCCAATATTTTAACAAATCTGGTAAATGTAACTACCTCATCTGTCCAAGTGACACGTCGCTCGTGTGTTATCGCCGAGCTTCGCGCTGGGGCAATTGCGGACTCATGCATAGGAAAGTATGTTCGTGAATTGTTGGATTCTTTTTTTTTATTTCTTTTCTTTGGGGTGGGTTGTTGGTTGGCGCAATTTTTTGCCTGTTTTCGACACTTGCTTTTTTCAATTTTCACGGTGGTTGAGTTGGACGGCGGTGTTTTTGAAATAGATTAATTGATCGAAGGAAGAGTGATAGTTTGCGCGGGATGGAGAAATGGAATTTTATTGTTGGTGGTTGTTGTAGAAATTTTATTCAATTTTGGAGCGTGTTTTATTTTATACAGTTCTTAAAATTTGAAAACGAGAGTTTCTTCATAATTATGGTAAGTGATATTTGGGTAGAGAAGAGGGAGTAGAATTTTTGTGTAATATAGAAGATTGGACTGTTAATAGGTAACTTTAGAAATTCTATGGCTATTTTGAAGCGTGTCTTATTTTATACAGTTCTTAAAATTTGAAAACGAGAATTTCTTCATAATTATGGAAAGTGATATTTGGGTAGAGAAGAGAGAGTAGAATTTTTGTGTAAAATAGAAGGTTGGAGTATTAATACATAACTGTAGAAATTCCAGGACCATTTTGAAACATGCCTTATTTCACACAGTTCTTAAAATGTAAAATCAAAGATATTTTCACGATTATGAAGAGTGATGTCAGAATAGAGAGTTAGAATATTAATAAGTAGTGGTAAAAATTTAACAACCGTCTTGAAATATGTATCCTTTTATACCGTTTCTAAGAAATCGCGAATATCTTCAGAATTTCTCACATTTAAACATACGGTTAAGAAATGAACGTAAAGTATTGCCACAAAAACAGTAATCACTCCATACTCTTTCATAATCATGAGAAACAATTTCCACAAATCACAACGATATCCCACCCTAATTCAATACAATAATTAAACCGCAATGAAAAAATATACAAAATGCACCTAAGAATCGAAAACACCTAAATAAACCCAAACCATAAAACAATTATCCATCCAACTCCTACTTTTTAAATTACATTTATAAAACCACGAATCCGCATAAAACTCCACAGTCTAATAACAATTAAAAAACTGAAAACAACTGTAGAACCAATAAACGCTTGAAAAAAAAATCTCAGAATTACCGCGCTGAAAGCCACGAAACAAGACGCCGATGCAAAATATTAAAACGATTCTCTTAAAGAAACTCCTCTTCGGCCAACGTCTAACAGCCACGACGCGACAAAGTCGTCGGAAGTACTCGAAACTGTCCCCAAAGTGGGCCGGAAGTAGGCGTAATTCAAGTTTCACGGCCGGGGGGACGAGTAATAGAAGCGGATTGGGCAAGTTTCGCGGACGAAGTAGTGGAAGCATGTGCTAGCTCGTTTGTTGCGCGCTGAAGTGGTCTGCCGGAAGAAAAGTATGCACAAAGGAGCATCGTCGAGCGGTTTTTTCCTTCTTTTCGCGTGTTCAACCAACACGAAACCACCCGCAACAGGCCATCGATGCGCGCTCGCGGTTAATTTCATGCTCGAATAATGATCCCAGAACCACGTTTATTGCTGGCTGCTCGTGCTAACGCGAGCTTCCGTTTGCTGGCAATTTCGTTGGGCAAACAGTTCTGTTTTGTTGCGAGTAGTACCTTTCGGTTGCTCTTCTCCCTTTGTTATACTCTTCTTTTTCAATTTTTGTTCCGGTAGAAACCGACTCGGTTGTAGACTCTTTGAAATAAAATAGGTGAAAAAAAAATTGATGATCATAACGTGTCTGTTTTTTTTTGCAGAAATTTTTCCGTTAGAAATTAGTCGAGTAAACGGTTTGTATGTATTTCTGGAAATATATAGGATGGATCGTTTCAATTTTTAGATTTATTCATACGCGGTCTTACGTATATATTTCTGCTCTATATTTTATTCTGTTCTATTGTTCTCTGTTTCGAGATATATCGATATATGGAATATATTCTTTCGTATCAATGTTCAATTTGGTGGAAAATTTTCTGTCCAAATATCTTGAAAATTCAGTATATTATTAAAATATAAAATTTTGCTTCTACCATTTTTTTGTTTCTTTATTTTTTTTGGCTATTTTAACACTAGATTTACGGAGCCCGTCAATTTGACTCTCTTCAGATTTCGTGCTGAACACTTTGACGGCCGCACATTTTTCGCATCGCCTTTAAATTAGCGGCGGCAATATTTACACAATCGTCCCTAGCATAATTATTAATAAGAAAAGAGTTAAGATCACTGTTACACTATTTTTAATGTTTCTTTAAAAATATCATCGGTACGTATTAGTATACAAAATGACGGCAAGAAACAATTTCGAGAAAATAGCTGTACAAAGTCACACGAACGTGACAGTGGCCGTCAATGCGTTAAGTTCAACAATCGTGCACGCGGAAAGTGTAAACGCAAAATAGAATTTACATACGAAAAGAGTACTAAATAAATCTCTGCTGATAGAAATCTATTAATTTAATCTATTAAAGTAAACTGAACTAACGATATTATAAAAAATTTGTATTTCAACCTTCCCCTTCGAAACGAACCGATCAATGTCCGTAAACCTAGTGTCAAAGACTAGATTGACTGTTTCTAATAAGACTTGATGTTTCTGATTTATCTATATCCGCTTTTCTCAACAAAATTCCTTTTTTTTCACAGTATTTCTGTGAGTTAGGTTACTCGAAGCTTCGCCCCATTTTTTTTTTCTCGTACCATTTGCTCCACGATTTGTTAAAAGTTAGCTGCGTTTTCTCGATATTTTGCGGTTGAAATAAAACAGGGTAACAGGGTCGTACGTGTTTTTCCCGGGACACGTGTCGGATTCCTTTGGGAATTTCTGTAACAGTTTCCTTCGTTACTAAATTTTTTACGGCTCTATATTATTCATCCGGTTTGGTGCACGTTTTTTGTGCCACGTGCTTTGTATTGTTATGCGACATACAGGGAGCGGGTTTCATTGCTTCATAAACTTTTTACAACACGCGTCTCATTATTGTTATAGGTTCCTCTGAGTTCATGTTTCACGTTTTATTAAACCTTTTGCAACTCTGCGCACTCTGTCGCCCTTTTTTTTTTTTTTTCTTTTTTTTCAGGAAGCTCGTTTCATGTAATTATAGGATTATTTAACGCGTTTCATTCTTTCCCAAGCTTTACGTTTGATGGTACAAATATAATTCCATCTGACCTTCTACTGTATTTTATTTTCACTGTTTGTTTTTCGTTGATTTACGTAGTTTTATCATAAATTAGATGCGAGGGTGGTCCACTCGTTCGATGTATTTTTGTGGATCGAATATGTGGAGCTTTACAGCACAATTTCTATTTTCGCGTCGCTTGTAACGTTACCAACAGAACGTAGAAAGAGATTTTAGAAGTTTGTTTTAAAAATCTTTATTAAAAATATTTACTAAAAAATTAATATTGCATTAACCCTTTCGGTACGAGCGCCGGATATATCCGGCATCCATCTAATGACCTGTGTGTACGAGCGCCGGATATATCCGGCATCCATTTGATGATCTAGTGCTACTTATATAATTAATAGAATTTCATATAAAAGTCTTTTAATATTAAAACTATAAACGACACGTGTTAGAAGAAATACTGTTTTATTAAGCACAGTTCTTATTTAATGCTTAGAAAAATCTTCACACAAAAGAGGACTGACCGCGAGCTATGTGTGCATTTTCGTGTGTACAGCGGGAGTGTCACAGCGGACAGAGTGCTCGTACCGAAAGGGTTAATTGTGGTTCTTGTAGTCCTCGTATTAATTGTTCCCTCACGCGAACACACAAATGCACTGTAGAATGTTTGTAGTGATAATCGCGGATTCGGGTTAGGTTGAATAGCGAAGAACTAGATTTTATTCGTTATTCGATACAATTTTTGCTTAACACTTTGACGACCAAAGTCACGTATACGTGAGTTCACGATCCAGCGGTTATCGGCCGAATTCAAGTACACGTGACTTCGTGGAATCGCACAAAATATGCCGGCGGCAAGCGCAACTCTTTCGTCGAAGTGTTAAGATTAATTAAATCTCGCTGCAATACACTTCGAGTTGTTTGTCAAACCTTAAACGCGGCTTATAGCCAACGCTGCGACCATAACTATTATACCTTCTTCGTGATCATCCAATGTTTCTTTTTTAATATTTGGTTAACAAAGTCCCAATTAACATTTTCATCAAGCAGAAACTTGTTTGAAATAATCCCAAAAATTATCTTTTAATATCTTTAATATGAATTCAGAGACATTTGGTCGAAAAGTAGCGAAGAGTTTAAGAAGAAAATTGCAAAACCCTGCAAAGAAAAGCCGTATCTTTGTTTAATACATTTTAATAACACCCATTAGTGAATTGCAGTCTTTGTCATTGACATAAAAATCACCACTTTTAAATCGTTGAAAACCAAAACCGACGATTGGGATATGACGGAGCAGCATCACTATAAGTTTTCAAATTCAAATTTGAGAAAATTCAATTTTGAGCGTTCCATGATTAGCGTCTGTATACACTGAATAACTCAATAATGGTAAATAGAAAACCATTATTTTACGTAGAGAAATGTCAAAACCATCGAATTTAACACTTAGATTAAGTTGTTCGCATACTTCGCATTTTCACCAATAAACATCGCTGATAAAAATGCACGCAAGCACCTAATAAAATATTACATTTTTAAATTGATACCGTTGCTTCTCAGGAACCAACGACGTCTGAACGAAAAATTTCAGCGTCCCCACAGACTGTTAAAAGGACTTACACTTTTTTCGAGACACTCCGTACAACTTTTACTGAAGAGTCCTAACCAGAGCGTGAACTGTTCCCCTTTTGCAGTTTAAAAATAGCCAGAGCCTGTGTTTAAACAAACCGAATCCAAAGAGAGCACTCGCAACCGCACAAGCAGCTGCAATTTTACGCACGTTAAACTCACGTTACGCGGCGCTCGATTATTTTTAACGAACAATCCAGCGGAATAACCGGGAAATCGCGATCTGGTTCTCCATAATTGTCGCATGATTGCTTCTTTCCAACATTTTCCACGAGCAAAAGGGAGGCATTACAGGTTGCAACGTTCTCGTTGGAAATTGACCGCTTGAAAATTGGGTATTAAGAGCATGTAACGTCACGTGGCTAACACGAGCTCGCGTGGAATTTCTTATTAAAGCCACCTTCGAAGACCCAGAAATTTCCATCAGCCTTACCGCTGTAGGAAATTAGCGGCAAAACGAGCCCTTTTCCACGGGGAAGTTCGTCTAACGAGCTCGAGTGTACGCTCGAGGAAAAGGATGTTGCGCAAATGTGACCTGCATGATCCAAGACGTTCCGTAAGGCGATGAAGTTCGCGACACGAGTTCGGTCGTGTGCTGGCAAAAAGTTTTAACGAAGCGGAACTAAGTAACCCGACGAATTTGTAGTAAAACCAAGTGATATTTGAAAGTTTGCGAAGGGTACGCGTGTTTTGAGGAACGTAAAAAATGACACGGAACGAGTATCGCGTTAACGGAATTTTTTTTAACACGCCGCGTACGGCGGTGTGCTCAACGCGTTTCGAGGTCCCGAATATTTTTGAACGCTTCAGAAAAAATTTGTACAATCTGTACAATGTTTCGTTTCGTTATTTTTTTATAATTAGGGTCTATTTTGTAGAATGATTAAAAAATTGTTTTCTTGTAAATTAAAACGTGGACTTTGAAATAACTCTATTTTATAGAATGATTAAGAAATTGTTTTCTTGTAAATTAAAACGTGGACTTTGAAATTACTCTATTTTGTAGAATGATTAAAAAATCGTTTTCTTATAAATTAAAACGTGGACTTTGAAATAACTCTATTTTGTAGAATGATTAAAAAATCGTTTCCTTGTAAATTAAAACGTGGACTTTGAAATAACTCTATTTTGTAGAATGATTAAAAGATCGTTTCCTTATAAATTAAAACGTGGACTTTGAAATAACAAAATGTACAACGGTAAAACACTTTATAAGGTACGATGCACGATCGCGCAGCGTCTTGTGTGTTTTGAGCTAACTTGGAAGAACTTCGGTTCTGTGTTTGGATTCGAAACGAGTAATTTATTTTGCGGTACGGTTATTTTTTCCGACATGATTCGACGTGACAGTTTACCTAACGCCTCGATCTGGACGGGTTTAGGGATTTTCTAAGATAAAGCGAGTAGGGAGATGGCGAGCCACCGTTAGTGAGCTCACAAGGGACGTTCGGTAACCCGAAAATTAAAAAAAATTTGAAACTTTGCTGGCTTATAGAGGACCTCGAACTAAGTATACGGTATTCTTTTTTATCCGCTGATATTTATGTAGCGTCGTAGTTTTAAGGACGTTCAGTTTATGGAGGGTAATAGAAAGCGTTAACGGAGGAAGACCAGATCCAGCGGACGATGGGTCGATGCGTGGGCAGAGGTTATAGGAGTGCGAAGGAGGGAGAAAAAGGGACTTGCGAGGGTTTTCCATTATTGAGGGAAGAGTGTGGAAAAGAACGTCGAGCAGGTTGGATTTTGGAGAGAAAGTTGAACAGAGCGGAGAGTAGTGTTTAATAGAGCGGAGAGAGTGTTGAACAGAGCGGAGAGACTGTTAAAGAGAGCGTTGAAAGTGTTGAACAGAGCGGAGAGAGTGTTGAAGAGAGCGTTGAAAGTGTTGAACAGAGCGGAGAGAGTGTTGAACAGAGCGGTGAGACTGTTGAAGAGAGCGTTGAAAGTGTTAAACAGAGCGTCAAGCGAGTGTGTTATGTAGTTTGAGAATTGGTGTGAGACTAATTATATATTACTGCGCGTCTTAGTCGCTCACCAAAACCTATTTCTTAATAATTAAACTTTTACAAGCCGTGTATTTCAATAAAAACTCTGTATTTAGTTTTTCAGGGTGAAAAGACCCCTTAAAGTTACCGGTGCGCTTTCCTATTTTCCTCGAAACCATTAACACAACTAAAAAAAGAAAGAAAAAGAAAAAATAATTAAATTTGGAAATTGACGAGGTGAAAATAGCAAGGTACGCGTTAATACCAATAACAACTAACAAACTAACTTAGAAACCAACCCCCTCAGAAGATCAAAAGCCAACTTTCGACGCGCATTTAATTCAACAGTTGCAGCAAAGGTACATTCGAACTCCTAATCGGTGCATTTCCATCAAGAAGCAAGATCGTAATTTCCCATGGCCTGAGGGAACACGTCCACGAAGGGGTATGGTGGGCTGAAACGTCACGCGGATCCGGGGTTCGCGCTCACGTCGACCGTACTTACGGCGACTTATGTAAGGGCGCACGTAAGTGCAGCAAATTGCTCGTAAAACGTGCCCCGGGTGTTAATTTACCCGCTAACGTCAAAGTAAATACGGAATTACTTTCGAGCCGTAAGTAACACGGGTCTGGACGTGCGTGTCTCAGAGACACCGTCACCTCTTTCTCTTCCTCTCGTCCCGACGACGCGAGGGATCACGTGGAAACGCGGTTTCCGTGCTTCTTTAAATCTGACCAGACGCAATTCGAATGCCGAAGCGTCGTCCAGGGTGAACGTGCACCGGGTTTTTCGACGCTTTTTTCGCCGCAATTACCGCATGTGAGCCGCTTTGCATGCGACCAGGTGGCTCTCGGCGAAAGAAAATGGCCACTCGTCGGCCGAGGCAAACGTTTTCGAGGTGAAAGCGACTGAGTTGAATGGTTGGGGACGATAAGTGAGAGTTAGGCATGACGAAGAGTTTGGAATCTTAGAAACACATAAATTGAGAGGTTTAGGAGGTCTTGGAAAATTATAAGGTGTTGAAATTTACACAATAGTTCCTTTTGATGTTTTATATTTTTAATCTCGAAGAAATGTTAATTGCTAAGTTGGATGTTAAATAATAATTCTACTTGGAATTAAAGATTTTTGGTCTTGGAAGAATATAAGGTGCTGAGTTGAAATTTATACAATAATTCTTTTTGATGTTTTATATTTTTAATCTTGAAGAAATATAAATTGCTAAGTTGGAGCTTAAATAATAATTCTATTTGAAATAAAAAATTTGTAACCTTGGAAGAACATAAGTTACCTAATAGTTCCTTTTGAAATAAAAAATTTTTAATCTCGGAAATACGCAAATTATCAAGCTGAAGTTTACATAATAATTCCATTTGAAATTAAACATTTTTAATCTTGGAAAAATATAAGTTGCTAAATTGAAGCTGACATAATAATTCCTTTAATAAAATACAATAAAAAAATGTTTTATTTAAAATCTTGGAAAGACATAAGTTATCGAGCTGTAATCAAACAAAATGTTTCCCGTCTGAGAATTATGAAATGGTAATAAAGTAATTATTGAACGGAGTAAAAGCTACCGAAGGTCCAAGTGCACCGGACTGATGGAATTAAGCTGTAAAGATAGAAATCACCATCGAAGCTGAAACGTGTGGCGTGTTCGGCTCGCTTTTACTGTAATTCTTGCACGTGAGATGTTTTGCATTCGATAAAGCGGCTGCGAAACGAATTAGACGCACGACAACTGTACGACGAACAGAATTAAAATTTTTAAATGAAACACAAATTTCGACGACTGACACGATGAACCCTAATCTGTTTAATTAAAGCATCTCATTAATCTCTCGTTGTTGCAATTTTTCTTTACGAAAAAAAAACTAAAGTAATCCTTATTAAACACGATCGTAAAAGTTATCAGAAATCTTTGGAATATTTTGTGTCTTGATACAACCATTAACAATATTTACATTTTCCATAAATTATTATAAGAGTCTCGTAAACTCCCAACAAATAAAGATCTTAAATTGTGAGCCACATCAATGCACAGCTTTTAAAAATTATTATAAAAATCCTATAAATTCCTAAAAAATAAAAATGCAAGTCTTAAATCGTATACAATATCGATGCGCAATTTCTACAAGTAATTATAAAAATCCCTTAACTATCCAAGAAATATTAAATAAAAATCTGAAAGTATAAATTAAAAATAGTTTCAAGCACTTCATAAAGTCTCTAAGAGTAAAAAATGGAGATCTCAAATATACCACATCGATACACAATTCTAANACGATAAGTGAGAGTTAGGCATGACGAAGAGTTTGGAATCTTAGAAACACATAAATTGAGAGGTTTAGGAGGTCTTGGAAAATTATAAGGTGTTGAAATTTACACAATAGTTCCTTTTGATGTTTTATATTTTTAATCTCGAAGAAATGTTAATTGCTAAGTTGGATGTTAAATAATAATTCTACTTGGAATTAAAGATTTTTGGTCTTGGAAGAATATAAGGTGCTGAGTTGAAATTTATACAATAATTCTTTTTGATGTTTTATATTTTTAATCTTGAAGAAATATAAATTGCTAAGTTGGAGCTTAAATAATAATTCTATTTGAAATAAAAAATTTGTAACCTTGGAAGAACATAAGTTACCTAATAGTTCCTTTTGAAATAAAAAATTTTTAATCTCGGAAATACGCAAATTATCAAGCTGAAGTTTACATAATAATTCCATTTGAAATTAAACATTTTTAATCTTGGAAAAATATAAGTTGCTAAATTGAAGCTGACATAATAATTCCTTTAATAAAATACAATAAAAAAATGTTTTATTTAAAATCTTGGAAAGACATAAGTTATCGAGCTGTAATCAAACAAAATGTTTCCCGTCTGAGAATTATGAAATGGTAATAAAGTAATTATTGAACGGAGTAAAAGCTACCGAAGGTCCAAGTGCACCGGACTGATGGAATTAAGCTGTAAAGATAGAAATCACCATCGAAGCTGAAACGTGTGGCGTGTTCGGCTCGCTTTTACTGTAATTCTTGCACGTGAGATGTTTTGCATTCGATAAAGCGGCTGCGAAACGAATTAGACGCACGACAACTGTACGACGAACAGAATTAAAATTTTTAAATGAAACACAAATTTCGACGACTGACACGATGAACCCTAATCTGTTTAATTAAAGCATCTCATTAATCTCTCGTTGTTGCAATTTTTCTTTACGAAAAAAAAACTAAAGTAATCCTTATTAAACACGATCGTAAAAGTTATCAGAAATCTTTGGAATATTTTGTGTCTTGATACAACCATTAACAAAATTTACATTTTCCATAAATTATTATAAGAGTCTCGTAAACTCCCAACAAATAAAGATCTTAAATTGTGAGCCACATCAATGCACAGCTTTTAAAAATTATTACAAATATCCTATAAATTCCTAAAAAATAAAAATGCAAGTCTTAAATCGTATACAATATCGATGCACAATTTCTACAAATAATTATAAAAATCCCTTAACTATCCAAGAAATATTAAATAAAAATCTGAAAGTATAAAATAAAAATAATTTCGAGCGCTTCATAAATTCTCTAAGAATAAAAAATGGAGATCTCAAATATACCACATCGATACACAATTCTAACAAACAATTACAAAAGCCTCATAAATTCTCAAAAAACAAAAAAAAAAAAATTCTTCTCTCAGAAAATAAATAAAAGTATCAAACAGTGACTAACATTGAAACACAGCTTTAAAAACTAATTTCAAACACCTCGTAAATTCCCCCAAAAATAAAGAAAAAAATTCTTAAAATGGTGTATCATATCTACAATCACGGTTTCCAAAAATAATTACAGGAGTCTCACAAATTCCCTCATAAGACAACAAAAGTCTTAAATCGTGAACAATATCGCTATACAATTTAAAAAAATAATTTCAAACACCTCGTAAATTCCCCAAAAACAAAACAAAAAAAAATTCTTAAATTGCTGTACCACATCTACAATCACAGTTTCGAAAAATAATTACAACAACCTCATAAATTCCCTCATAAGACAGCAAAAGACTTAAATCGTGAACAATATCTCCGTACAATTTAAAAAATTAATTTCAAACACCTCGTAAATTCCTTAAAAACAGAAAAAAAAATACAAGTCTTAAATCACCCAGCACATCGATGCACAATTTCCATAAATAATTACAAGAGCCCCATAAATTGGCAAAATAATAAACAACCAAAGCCTCGATTCGTGGACCGTATCCTACATTAATTTCCCAAGCAAGCTCCGTCTCCATCTTCCAAGATATTTACAATCGAAAACACCGCTCAACACCTCGAGCGTCTCACAATAAACCAATATTTACGAGACACCCGCTACACGGGAGACGAACGAGCCTGCAACACCGGTTAACTGTACAGAAAACGGTGCAACGCGATATTCGAGAAATCCATAAATTCGTCGCCGACTTGCGTAACGTTTAACGGCGACAGCCCAAGAAATTGATAATCGACGATCACCGCGAGAGAGCGTTGTTGACTCTCGGCCATCTTGTAGCCGTTGAGGAAGAACTGGTCCCGCTTCCGGCCGCCATTTCCACTCCTTTTCTGTCTTGAGTCTCGAATAACATCTTGACGATTTTTTTTTTTTTTTTTTTTGCGAGCG
>SMSQ01012572.1:9831-39912 GCA_019453375.1 Ctenoplectra terminalis | reverse complement strand
AAACTTTCTTGCGTCAATTTTTAATCGTTCGATTTTCTGAAGAAAATCTTTTTGATTCAGAAAAATGTTCGTGATTCAGAAAAATCTTCAAGATTCAGATAATTCTTCAAGATTCAGAAAAATCTTCATGATTCAGAAAAAGAAACGAATATATTTATATTGTGTGCAATGGTTAATGTGCGGATTTTTATGCAAATTCGTATTTTTACGAATATAATTAACATTTTCGCTACCAGGTCGCGAAGAAATTCCAACCACCGTCCATGACTTACTTTTTTTTAATTTCTGCAAGCTGTACTGCAGATTCTTATGCATATATTGACACATTAAAAAAAGTATACTGCTCATTATAATATTTAGCGACTGAAAACAATCACCAATCTAACTTCTATTTTATTATTATTTTTAATTCATTCCCCACCAGAGTCACATACGCCTGACACGTTAAAAAAAATTTATGCGTTATTTTTCCTAATATTGCAGATTTTTTTTAACGTGTCAGGCGTATGTGACTCTGGTGGGGAATGAATTAAAAATAATAATAAAATAGAAGTTAGATTGGTGATTG
Organism: Ctenoplectra terminalis; assembly: GCA_019453375.1. Classification (NCBI taxonomy): domain Eukaryota; kingdom Metazoa; phylum Arthropoda; class Insecta; order Hymenoptera; family Apidae; genus Ctenoplectra; species Ctenoplectra terminalis. Next base: position 39,344 of record SMSQ01012572.1, on the reverse strand, counting down.
TTTTCAGTCGCTAAATATTATAATGAGCAGTATATTTCGGATTTATTAATATATTTTTGCTTATTGCGGCCTGTGTATTTTTGTGTCTTGAAATCTCTTGTGAATTTTAATAAAAAAGCAAAGGTAAAGAATGGCCAGATTTTAATTGCTATTTTAAACTAAATAGTATTTAATTGTTTAAAGATTTATACGAATCTTGGTTATTTTATTATGTTTCTAATAAGTCTAAGCAAAATTGATTTCCATTTACAGATTCGATAAAAATATGTACATCTGTTAAATTAAGTACATTTAAAATTAAAAATCCACTTAAGGGTTAAATTAATCTACTCTATTTTTAGCGATAAAATTTTCCTACATTTATGAATTTTCTTTGACGATTTCTAAACTTGAGTGACTTCTAAACTGTTCTCCAAGTGTTTCATATATCTTATTTTCTATAATACTTTAGTAGAATAATAAACTAGTTTTGTAAATTATTACAGAATCTAAAAATATTTGAGATACGATTTAACTTTACAGCTACTTTAATTCATTAGTATATTTAGTAAATTCTACAATTTTAGGAATTAACTTTGTATCCAAATTTATTAAAAGCAACAAAGTAATACGTGTAATAATTTACATTTCAAATATTTCTCCCAAGAAATCGCAACACAGACAAAAATGAAGAAATTCACAAAACTCTTTAGCACTGCCATAAAATACCTACCCAGTTTTCAATAAATCAATTAAATTATTAAAAGCCAATAAATCAATCAGAACCGATTGCATAAATTGCCTGTCCTACAAAATTTATATCTCAAACGTAATTACACGAAATATATCGAAACATCGCATTTCATATTTATAACTTCACTTTAGAAGCAATAACGGCAAAAAAAAAAAAAGAAAAAAAAATACAAGAAACGGAAAGAAAATATGCCTTGTAACAAGCTACTCTCAACGAAATTGATTCTCGATACTTGTCCACGTTTGTGAGTTACTGTGAGAAAGTTCGAATCGATCTATCACGACGATTCAGCGAACGAAGGACAGTAAAGTGATTCCCGATGAAAGGTTTCGCATCGAGCTACGGATTCGCACGCTCCAAACGATGGACTCTTCCCGAGCAATTAACGGCCAGCGACGCGAAACGAGCCTGATTAATGTAATTTCGTAACGATCGATGTTCGGTTCGACGATGAGTTGATCTCTCGTGTCTAACAGAGCAAAAAGTCTCGTTACCGGCTCGCGTTTCGAAACTGAAACCACGATGGTCCTTTGTGGCTGTCGTTTCAGCTATGCACTTAGTGCTTCAAAGATATTTCAGATCGGGAAATTTTAATTAATTCTGAGAGACTAATAGGATCGAGATTTCAACGTTATACGTACATAAAGATGGTGTTTTTTTTTTTTATCTTAATTCTGATACGGTGAAAATGATATTTTCTGGTTTTAAATACCGTAAAATATTAATCTCGCTTTCTTCGGGTCTAATCGACTCGAAATGAAATGTACTTTTACACGAATACTATACTTTTAAATATTTCTTTATCAGATTCAGTGTATCTGATTTTTGCGTTTCTTTTTTTTATATTCTATACTTTGAAAGTATAAAATATTTTTAAATTGAAAAAAAAAATGATTTTTAATGGGTATGAATGTATTTGGTTGTCCCAAAAGTTTCTTTCGGTTTATTCATAAGTAATGGATGCATAATATTTTATGTTTTACAATATATTATTATTTTATATAGGATTCTTTTCTCTGTTATTTTTCTTTATCTCTCGTTTAACAAACGAGGCCAGATGTTTACATTAACATTGTCAGACGTAGCTACTTCGTGAAGATGACGAAAAAAACTTTCGAGACAACCTAATATAATGTAAGTGAAGAGAATAGAAAATATTATATTTCTANGCATAATATTTTATGTTTTACAATATATTATTATTTTATATAGGATTCTTTTCTCTGTTATTTTTCTTTATCTCTCGTTTAACAAACGAGGCCAGATGTTTACATTAACATTGTCAGACGTAGCTACTTCGTGAAGATGACGAAAAAAACTTTCGAGACAACCTAATATAATGTAAGTGAAGAGAATAGAAAATATTATATTTCTATCGGATTGTACTGTAATTTATTTGTTTTAAACGCGACGTTACGAGTAAAAAAACAAGTTTTTGACATTTTCTCTAAGATATTAATCATTTTCACTTCTAAACATTTCTAAGTTTCAAGAGACTATTGTGGAAACTTAAAGTGTTATTTCGGAAAGAAAAAGAAAATCACGAACGCTTACGATTTTTTATTTTCTCGATCAACCCTTTGCGCTCTCAGTCATACTCAATATTTTATCTCACCTATGTCGTATATAATAAAATATTAAATAATAAATAATAAAAGCTTACTGAATTTGCCTTAATGATCATACTTTTATAATCGGTAACATATCTACGTTAATAAACTCCTATAAAATTTAATCTCAATACAAAAGAATATCATACGTTAAAAATAAAAGAAACGTAGCAAAGCGGATTATCGAGTCCAGCTCGACATACAAGTGCAAAGGGTTAATTTTTTTCGTTCTAAAATATACTGAATTATAATATCTCACTGATACTAACGAGCCGAATTAACTCTAACCTATACACACAAACGAATCTAATTTAGTAAATCCTCCCTGATAATTTCATTAATTTAATTTAACTTTATTTAGTTAATTTCCTATTCCAATAATTTTTTAACAGCACCTTGCATGCGCGATGTATCAACCGCCACGCGCGTCGCTTAGAAATCTGCAGCGTACTTCGGCCATTTTGGAGAACCAACGCGCTTTTTATCCCAGCTGCATAATATTGCATAAAAACGACTTAAGAAACATAAAGTATTTCTTTCCACGAGCTATAAAATGTTACGCGCAGTTCTGAATGTCACTGTGCCAATTTGTGTCACTACTTGACGCTGTAATTTACGATCTCGATGTGTCTTGACCGATGCTATACCTGGTCTTTGGGTGATCGTGGGATCGCGGCGATGATCCAGCGATACGCAACGTATCGCTGATACGCGACGTCTATTTGCTCTGGATGCAGGCAATTACCGATCTAGACCGTCGCGAGACTTCAATTTACGGGACTGCGACACGCTGTGAAATCGAGACACGCTGCGGGCCGCTCGATTCAACAACATGCGATCGCGCCATTACAATGCCGGCATTAACTTTGTCGCTGCAACCGTTGCTCTGTTGCATTGCGCCATCGTTGCGGTATTTTGTCATTTCGTATTGAACGGTGGACGCGAATTCTAGGAAAATAACTTTATTCTTCCGGTGTGATCGAGTTTTTCTGAGCTCCGGTACGAAATATTGCGATTGTTAAGTAGAAACAGGGTAGACCGAGGCGAATCGGTTCGTTCTTTTTGGACGGCGAAAAAAAAATAATAAAAATTTAGAAAGTTGATTATTAATTAACCCTTTGCACTCCGTTGTCCCCTCTCGTGGGACATCATAATTCTAGCCTATCACTCCGATGTCCCCTGTGAGGGGACATTAACACTAGAACTACCAAAGTGGTCAAAATGACCCATTCGTAATTTTTTACAGTAATTTTATAAATTTACTATGGCATCTCAGAGGCAACTTTCCGTGGTTTTCTGTTAAAAATGTAGACAAAGCTTTGTTTCCGTCCGTTTGGGTATTTTTTTATATACCTTTCATTATGATTTTTTCGGTAGAAATAAGTATGCTTTATTCGTCGGTAGTTCTAGTGTTAAAGTTTATTAGTGATTACGGGGAATTAAGTTATTTCTGCGCAACTTTTTGAGACGTGCATGTTTCCCTGATGGTTTCTCTTGAAATGGCACAAGACATCAAATCAAAATATAGTAAAATTACTAAGATATATAAAAGAAATGTCAGCGTGTTTTGTGTTGGAAGAGACGTGAGAAGCGTGCTCGCGTTTCTGCCACGAAGGAGCATGGAGTAGCTGGTAGCCAACATCCAGAATGGTCTGGAGTGCAAAGGGTTAATATCCATTTAATCGGAGCATCTTACTATCGTATAAAGAGAGCCGATTTTTATCTTCGCGTAAAACTTAACTCTCTGTAGTTCAAATTTTGTTTGTTTATCAGAGAAAAGAACTATGATTGATTGCTGTTTGGCTCCCACAGAGTTCGTGGAGCCGTATATGTAGCAAAAAACAATTTGCCAAAACAATAACAATACTTTATTGAGTATATTTAGATATACAACACAACTTAGCAGATATCACTGTCTAATGTCCAAAATGAGAGTCCAAATGTAATAACGTTCTTAATATTCTATGTCCGAATGTAATAATCAATGTAAATATCAATGTAATAATAACTTAATGTCCTATGTCCGAACGTAATCACCAAATGTCCAAAAGTAATAATAACTTAGTAACGTCACTCTTAATGTCCTGATCCAAATATAATAATAATCATCTCCTCTCCGAAGGTATCCTATGTCCTTATATCTAAATTCTGTCTGTCCAGGAGTGTGTTCTTGAAGCTAATTCTTGTAGTGGGAAAAGTATCTCGTCCAATCTGTGTCTGTTTCTGTAGTTGGGGCGTTTTCTACAAGCAGTCTTTGGGTGGTGGAAATATTTTGGTAAATCCGGTAAAGTCAAAAGGTGGCGGCCACGTGTGCGTCAAGTCCGTAGTCCGAGGGGTACGATTATGATACGTCAATTGCTATTGAGCGGAGAGGCCGAAGGCTCAGGTAGTAACTAAGGTTTCGACGGTTCTCCTGGTAATTAAATTACTAGCATGCAAAGAACGGTAAAATTAACAAGTCCTCAAAAATAGTAGCTGGCGTGTCCGTATCATAAACCTGTGTCAGTCCGTTGTCCTTAACAATTGCAGTATTTTACTTCGATCGCGAAATTTTTTAAATAATAATTGCTATGGACTGTGGTATCGTTACACTAACAGAGTAACAAAATTGAATAGTACTGTGATAACTAAATGAAATAAATCTTTTTAAATATAAATACACGAGTGTGTAACTCTGAAGTCGCACAAAGCCATGGAGGGTTAAGAACCACCGAACCGATCTTCCTCAAATTTTAAAACTTTATTTTTGTATGCTTCACGACGGATATACAGTATGTAGCACGGCTAAAAAAAAGCGCTGTTAACGTATAATTAGTATGTAAATTTTGTCACGTGTACAACTGTTCTGCAGATCACGTGATTGACATACACGACAGTCTACTTCGCGCGATTTCTCGCGAAAGAAGAAGATTAGATATGTATATATTATCTTAAAAGATAATTTTGGTAAACGTCAAAGCACTGAACAGCTTTGATGTTGAATTACTAACAGGTATGAATATTGAAGAAATCGTGAGGCAAGGGGTTAACCCTTTGCACTCGGAGCCATCTCGCGACATTTTTATAGGAAAACGTGCAACCAGAAATCGTTCCATCTCTCGGTATATAACATACTTTTTGATTTACTGATTCTTGCCATTTGAAACAGAGAACTTCGAGGAAACATGCATTTTTTAAAAAAAGTTATGCCGACGTAAGTCCATCCTCCGTAATCATTAATATCGTTAATAAACTCTGATGTCTCCTGAGAGAAGACGTTCTAGTGCAAAGGGTTAATATTTATAATATTCAGTGTATTATTAAAAACAGCTGAGAAACGGAACATTTTATAATTTACACGAAACAAATTCGCCTCACCTGAAATTACCCTAATTAAATTATATTTCAACACTGCAAACTGTATTCTATTTTATAATTCCTTTCTTCTTTTATAATTCCATAGAAATTGTGTGCGAATTAAAGAATTTATAAAAAGAAAAATCTTTCGCTCGCCCGGTTTCACATCCAATGAGCCACCACTTTCGTTTCCAATTTTTCCATAAGCCGCACGATCATTTCACGTCTATCAGTTACGCGACTTTCACAGACACGTGCGCGATTTCATTGCACAAGTGCGGCTCCAGGCTCGCGGATAATCGATTCAGGTCCTTCCAGCCGATCGCGAGGCAACAGCTCGGGAGGCGATCACGCGCCGAATGGACTCGTTCCCCGTGAAATTGTCGCAAATTAGCCGAGAGTTTTCGGCGTGCAGCTCGAGACGATCGGCGATCTATACCGCGGCAACATCGTTTAACGACGCTTAACCGATGTTTACGATCGGTTCGTGACTTCCCTTTCGCGGGACGAATAAGTCAATCGGGACGACTCCGAGTAGGCTCGACGAATTTACGATTGCTCGTACCACGGCACGCCATTTATTTTCACTTGGCTCACCTGCACAATCTCGCGTGATATCGCCGACTCGTGTAAGGATGATCGGTCGCGAATCGATTCGTGATCACGATCCATGCGGTGTTACGAAGTGGAACTACGTACAGTCGGTCACGAAAACATTTGGCCGACTTAGGTGTTAAGCCAATTTTGCGTACAATTGCAGGTTTGAGAATTAAAGAAAAAAGAAACAAAATTGAAATCTGTTTTTGATGATTAACAAATATTTGTTAATTATTATGCTACAATATTATTATACTTTTAATTATTATACTAAAAATATGTGATATATATATATATATATATATATATATTTTGGTATAATATACATTGTAGTATAATAATTAACAAATATTTGTTATAAATTCTACAAATATTGTACAAATATTGTGTATTTTATATTGTGTATATTAATAATAATAATATAATTATAATATATTATATATAATATAATAATAACAATATAATAATATAATTACAATATATTCTAATATAATATATAATAAATATTAATTATATTAAAAATAATTATAAATTTAATTAATAATAATGAAATATTTGTTAATTATTATACCACAATGTATATTATACCAAAATATATATATCAAATATTTGTTGATTAACAAATAATTATCTGTTTTTGATAAATAATTAATAGGATAATACGGGGTGAAATGACTCGATTTGAGTATTTATAATACTCGGTACACTGAATATTATATCAGGTTGGTCAGAAGGTTCGTGCTGGTTTTAATCATTTTATGTAAATAGCAAGCGATTTTTTTTATTATTATAAAAGGAAATATTTTTATTCGACAATGTACTGTGCATGAAATAAGTGACCTTTTGTTTTTAAAATTCGAACCGAACTTAACTGCATTTCAAAGCTCTGGAACACAATTATCGTTAAATACTACACGAATTTATTGACCAACCTGATATTGGTTTATATTAACTATAAATATTAATAACTAACTGTGCAGGTAGGTTTTAAAGGTTTCAAGTTTTTTCTAATACGGATTATCGCGATACGAGTGATACGTAAAGAAATGAACAGAATGTTTTCTACATTTATGAATCTTAATCAGATTGGAACAGAAAAAGTTTCGTTTGATCGAAAAGATAGCATTTGATATTGCACCAATCTAATGAACGCCGAGTTTGAATAAAATGGATATTAACTGTTCTATCGAAGATATTTGATTCGAAAGTTTGATTTCCTCCAGTAATATTACGTAAATATGAAATAGAGTGCTTATTAAATAAATAGACAAAGAAGTATTAATTTGTTGTTTGGTTTCCATTCCGAATTAAGTTTCTATTTTATGTATAAATAAATAAACAGTTACGAAAACAGCTGTAAATTTCTCACTAATAGTGTTGAAATCAGGACATTTAGACTGTACATATATGCATATGTTTATTGCGCAAGAAAATAATTTGATATGCACGTTATAGTGTGATCGACGTAAAAGTAATATTACATTTACATATTTAATGCGAATTAATTGGAACACCCAGTTACACCGCCGGCTATTTTTCTTTTTGAAACAATTTCGCAATACTTTAGAATTATATTCATCAATTATTTAATGCATGGAATATCTCAACAGTTTTATATAAATTATTACTGATAACAAGGTAAACCTTTCATTCAACATGCATTTAATATTTTTTAAACATATTTTTTAAATCTTAATAATTAACAATTTTCTTTGGATAATTTTCTTTGGACAGTGAAAAAATAGTAAAAATTTAGAAAGTTAACTTTTCATTACAAATTCGTAATTAATATCCATTTAATTTGAATACTAATAATAAAAAATCTTTCTTTCAACTGAATTCTTATATTGATCCGATTCGTTTCGATATATTCGTATATTTTCTAAAATATTGCGTTAAAACAAAGTAATTAAATTTTTTAAATATTAATATTGATATTTAAAATTTTATAATACAAATATTCTACCGTCGATTTTTAATATCGCAACTTTAAGTGCCATTTTTGTATTTCTAACATTACCTTTTTCTAGCGCTAGCTTTATTCCCTTCTAACACGTTAAAATAATTTTCTTCGCGAAATATTTTGGTTTAATCAATGCACGATTAATTGGCACACATTCACAGTTGGTAACACTGATTAAAAATTAAGCTCCAACCCCATTTTCCTATTTATACCTTACGTTTCTCTCCATCGTTCAATTTGAATGGTTATCTTGTTCGCCGACCGACTCGTGGCATAAAATTTACAAGTTTACCGACGAACGACAGAGTGTCGAACGTCAATTCAATTAACGTGTAACAATTACGACGCCGTGAACGTAATAAATGACAGGCTTTTTGCATTTACGCGAATCACCTGAAAAACGTTTCTAAAGGAACCTACAATCCAGCTTTGTTCGCATTAAAAATACCGAAATTCGCCACCTATTTTCTCCCAAACCACTGAATCAATTTCAATCAAACCTTTATCGAGTATTCTACTAACAGTCCTAAATAAACTAAAACCTTCTACAGAAAGAATTGTTAAAAAATTAAAGAGTAATAATTTTTTTTCTCAAATATAAACATTATTTTCTGAATTCCATTATTCAGTATGTTTAGCAACTTATAATGATTCACCGTAAAAAATTTGATTAAATTTGCTTTCTTAAATTCTAGGAAAATGGATAAAAATTGATTAAAACAATTATTTTACAAGAAAAACGATATGAAAAAAAAAAAAGAAAAAAAAACAGTGGTAGCTCATTTGTTAACTGATTTATGTTACCTGATTTATGTTAGAAATATCGAATTAAGGAGTGTTGAGAATTTAAGAAAGGTGATACTAAATTATTTAGAATCGATAATAATGGAAAATTGATTTAAAAAAAATTTTTTTCGATTATGGGTTCTTCTAGAAGTAATGTATACGCGGAAGAAGACTACATTTTTACACTTTTTACATTTACATTTCCGTCAGGTTGAGGGAAGATTATCGCGGGCTTAGTCGAATAAATTAGAAGCAAATTGGCAGCAACGAGCAAATATCGAGCACACTGTTGCGTAAGTGTTGTTCACGGAAACGAACATGATGCATCGATTACGTCAAAGAATGTTAAATATTTTCACTTACCAAACGCGGCTATTAGCTCGTCGCAGTGGCTTCTGTTCCCTGCAACAAATAATAAAAATTTATTAGGCATTGTTTGCTCTTTGAAGACAAATTTCATTAATTTTTATTTATTTTATCAATTTTTATTTATTTTATCAATTTTTATTTATTTTATCAATTTTTATTTATTTTATCAATTTTTATTTATTTTATCAATTTTTATTTATTTTATCAATTTTTATTTATTTTATCAATTTTCATTATTATTTTATTATATAATATTACATATATTCAGGGTGTCCTAGACACTCTGTGAAGGAACCGGAAATGAGGGTTCCTGAGATCATTCCAAGCAACTTTTTCCGAAAATAATGAGAGGCAAGAATTTGTACATAACATAGGGAGGCCACCATAAATAATCTCAGCACGAGCTGTGCGACGGCTCCAACGACTGTTTTACAACCGGGCCTGACGGAAAACAGACGGACCCTCGGTCCTCGGCAACCCCGGTCGATCTTCGGGGAAAAACAGCCGGAGGGCACTCATCATACGATCACCGTGCCGAACAGTCGATCACCGAACGTTTCCAGATCTTACAAAATATACTCATAGAAGATGACTTGTCGCTACACCGCATTTTGATTAATAAAGAACCGTCGATTCTTACAAAATCGATTTTTGTTGGAACATCCAGGTGTTTCATTTATCAGCCATGAATAATTCCTGATTTATCTTGCACGTTGCAGAACGACCGGGTACACGTCGGTTTCCGCTTGCAAGCTGAACGTCTCAATCCAGCGGTGTCGAGTGGTACGGATCGTTAAGCTTTCGTATCGAATTCAACGTTAGATCGTTCGCCGTTATCCGATAATGATTAATTAAAACGTCCGATCGCCGACGGTGTTGAGTTTCCGGAGTTTCCTTGGCTGCTGCATCAAGCCAGAGGAACGATCAAGGACGAGCCAGAGTGAAAGCGTTTCGCGTTTTTCTTCGTACGACTCAGTGGCCAAGTCCTCCTCGAAAGAATTACACTCTCGTTGTGTATGAAATCAGCACGAATCGATATGAAAGTTTGGAAAAAGTTACTTGGAAATTTGTGAAATATGCAACGCTTTCGCTGGTCCCTGGTGTTTTTCTTGATTTGTGCTTGGTCCGTGTTTCTCGTAAATCTTTGCCCTATAATCACGAGTCACACTCGTGGCGACGTTCCTGGTTAAAATACAATAAAAAGACACAATATTTATGATAAAGTTCAATTTTAACTTTAACTGTAATTTAAATTTACGAGATTGAAAATTGGCAAATACAAAATATACGTAATATTTCGATACTTTGCGTATGACAGAGTGTCAAAGACGTGAATAACTATTGCTAATATGCATGAAGATTGAAGAAATGGTAAGCCAAGGGGTTAATAACTTAACGAAGCCGAATTTTACATTTTCGCAGAGGAAAAAATTGAAATAATCTCAGGAACCTTCTATTTAAGATGCCAAATGCAACTGTGGCTTTGAAATACAAGATCTGAACCATGTGCTTTGGCAGTGTCCTTTGTTAAATATTCGAAGAGTCGATCTAATGGAAAAGTTAAGCAAACTTGGTTTATTTCCACCGCTTAATATCAGATCCCTGCTCCAGAAACCGAACATCGAGGCATGTCTTGTAATTTACAATTTAAAAAAAAAAGCAACATAAAAGTGTAAATAAGCGCTTATCGTTAAATTACTTATACTCTACCGTAACGCTTCACAAATAGATACTAAGCTCAAAAATCTATGTAACTCTCTTGGTAAACTAGTTATAAGCCTCATGTACAGCTTCATAATTCTCCTTTGAGAGTTCAACTTAACCTTAAATAAAAAAAAAACCTTTTATTTTCGGTTCCTTCACAGTTTATGTGAAGCTCTTTCTTTGTAGCTCTTAATTGTCGAATAGTGGGAGAATATGGTCGTGGAGGAATCAATTGAAGAGCGTTTAAAAATTCTGTAACGATTGAAAAGCGGTTCGATAGAATTCTATCGAATTATATCAAAGAAATAATATCAGAAATTATATCAAAGTTCGGGTTAGGTTCGGGTTATGTTCGAGTAGCCATATGCTAGCTCTAAGAAAATAATACTCTTAACTCTTATGTGGACAACATAAAAGTTCACGGTTATTAAACAACCGGGGTACCCGGGTATTTGCATAAATTTTTATTCCGAAAGCGTAAATCGAAGGCAAATTTTTCAAGTAATGGAGATTCGGTTCGGTTCTGCGACATGTTCATAATAATATAAATTATTAATGGGAAATATAAAAATGGATATTATTCTAATATATATCTGATTGTTCACATAAGGGTTAAACTATCACCATCATCCAATGTCTTCGCCAATAATGGTGGAGTTTAGGAATTTAGAGGTATTTAAGAGAGCTTTTAGGCGTTCTATTTTTTTTTTCCCTGCGTTAGAATTAATTTGGCTGTTGTAAAAAATCGTCAAATGAAGTCTGTCTTATTTCCAAGGAATTAAAAATAACAGATATTTCTAAAAAAAATATATATATAATGCAAGGTACAGAAATCGTTACAGAAAATTACAAAAAAATTTTTAAATTGCACCATTATAGATTTATAAAATCTATATTAGAAATTTTAAATTAGTAGTTTTAACAATTTTTATAGTTCTGGTGTTAAATAATTATGATTTATTGTCTGTACCTCTAATTTCATAATTTAAAAATATTTATATTTCAGTATATTTCCTCTTTATTTGCACAAGGTTAAAATTCTATTATAAATAACTTCAATTTGCATAATTTGCTTAGTAATGCGATAAAAAAAAATTCTTCGCTCTGGCAAAAAGAAACTGACGCTTTATGAGTGAATTGACAGGGTTAACTGAATAATAACTGTCAGAAGCTGTCCCTACTTGCAAATTTCAATATCACGAATACCATCGAAACCCGATGAAAAGGATACGCCATCGCTTCATGTAAGAAATTACGAAGGTAACCTTCGCACCAATACCGGCGACCTTAAGCAACGCTCGAACAAGATTTCAACCTTCTACCTTGATAATCAAACAATCTTTGCCTGGTATCGCTTCCTGGATCATTTATAATTCGCAATAAACTATTTTCAGTTTCTTTGACTCATCATATTCGAGGAGAGTAGTAATAAAATTGTGAATGGCACCATGAATGCAGCAGATAACATTGGATTAATTAAAGTTCAAGTTCGTACTTCTTGGTTTGAAGTTTCATCAAATTTCTATATTTTAATTCGAATCGCAGAGTGTTTAATCAACACGTTTCAAAAACTATGTTCATTCGAAGATCTTGTTTCAAAATTTTGCTTTGCGAGTTCTGTAGCTCAATTTTAATATTTGAATTTTATCGTAGGTTGTTTTACAAAGGAATTATTGCTCAAATTTATATTAAACTTTTGTGATAGATGATTGGTCTCGTGTTAGAAAAAATTGCGCTTTAAAAATTCTATAGCTCAATTTCAATATTTGAATTTTATCTTAGGCTGTGTTTTATAAAGGAATTATTATTCAAATTTATATTAAACTTTTATAATAAATGATTGGTCTCGTGTTAGAAAAAATTGCGCTTTAAAAATTCTACAGCTCAATGTTATATATTTTAAATCTTAAAACTATTTCTGTTTTATCAAGGAACCATTATTTAAAATTATACTCAATACTTAGGATAGAAGCTGTGTCGTTAAAAAAATTATAGATTAATAATTTTATAATAAATTTCATAACTAAATTTCATAACCTAACTTTGAACTTTAAATCTCATCGTGGTTTATATTTTATCCAGGAATTATTTCTTAAACTTACACTGAATTTTTACGATTTTTCGCATCACAAATTCTACAATTTCACTTTAAAGGAACTGTTTTTTAAACCCGTACTTAACTTTTAGAAGCTCGGTTCTCAAAAAAAATTGCTCTTTGATATTTAAACCTTGTTCTAGTATACATTTCACAAAGAAATTATTTTTCAATCTTATACCGAACTTATTACAACAGAGCTAAGACTTCGTAAAAATTTCTCGTTAAACGTTCCGTACCTCAGCTTTAATATTCAGTATTTGAATTTACAGCGAATATTGCATCGATGAACTATTATTAAAAGATATACTACATTTTTACGATAAAAAAAGTTAGCCTTCTGCTCGGATTCTAACTCTGTAAGATCATGTTGTTTTCATGTGTGCAAACACAGGATCAGTACACAGCAGTTGTGTGTTAACAAGTGCAGAGCCAAGGTTGTTTCTCGCGTATCTCGATCGATGAGCCTCGATTTTTCTCACTTCCCATTAACACTGTGGGAAAAACTATCATGGTCTTCGTCAACCAAAAAAAAAAAAAGAAAAATAACATAATTACACCGTTTAAGGTTACACCGTATTCTTCTATGTTCATCATAGAACTGTGCTTTGTAAATAAATACTTAAAGATCATTTCTCTCTTTCCTTAAGACGATCGAACAAAGAAATAAAAATGATAATATTATGTTAATTACCCCGATGACATTGTTTTAACCTCTTATCAATTTTATTAATAAGTTTCTGTTATATTTTGAGAACGTTATTCTGTTTCTTAAAATGCTCGGTTTGGAGAACTTATTTTGTGCGAACATTATCTTGTTCTCCGCGATGAAAGGTTATGATATAAAAATTTATAAAATAAGATACAGCAATTACTGAAATTTCTAAAAAATACTAAGCTTCTCTATAAACTTTGATCCCTAAAAAATTTTTTTCTGAAGACTGAGTTACTAATAACTTAATTTAATGGTTGATACTACTTAAAATAAAATAACTTAAAATAAATACTTAAAATAAATAAGAGAAAAAAGGGTTATTAAAGAAAAAATTAATTAATAAAGTTGATTCTATTGAAACTGATTTTAATTGAAGTTAATTCTTCATTTGTAGCTTGTTTACTTCGTATTGCATTTGAAATACTATTAGGTTGCTGTATAAGTTCTGTCTTTTAATTTCTCAGTGTGAGAGATGTGATAATTTTAATAATAATTTTCTAGCTTAAAAGAAACTTTGAAAAATTTGAGAAAAATTTGACGCTTTTTTCTTCTTCATAAAAATGATCTCTGTTGCATAGATTTTAAAGGACTGTAAAATAAAATACTGTAAATTTTAAGACCGCGACTTTTGTTAAGACTTGTGTTAAGAATAAATTCGAAGATTTAAAAAAAAAAGGAAAGAATAGCTATTATAAATAATAGTGAAAAATGCATAGTTTAAAAGGAATATAATGCATTTTTAAATTATAATTTTTCCGTACGTTTTGTAGCGGAGAGAACGTTTTCCCAGCAACCTAATATAATTCTTGATTCTGTTTTCATTCATGGTTCTCAATAGCGTGCTTTAAATTCTGAAAACAAGCAGGCTAAACGATATCGATCAAAATAATAAACTCTTTAAGCAATTATTTATTCAGCCTGTATTTCCGCAATGCAAGTTGTTACTCTGCAAGAGTAGAACTACCGAATGTATTATTTAAACAAACCAAGGTGACCTTTCAAAAAATTTAGATCAGTCTAGACTGTTACAGTCAATTTTTTCATTGAACCTGTTTTAAATGTACGCCTCACATTTGTCGGTACAATGGAAAAAAAATATTTTAGATAATGAGGCTAGGCCGCCATACCTTCTGCCTCTGTTTATCTCATCGTGCAAGCATAATATTGATAACGTTATTAATAAATTGTTATCAATTGTTCAAAATCAATTGATCGCCTATCGAGTGCTGCAGTTACAGAAGAATTTATAAACAAAATAATTTGAATAGCGAGAAGTTACTAAATCTCTTTGTTTAAAAATGAATTTTTCCAAACAGTGTACTGTCTAATTCTTAAGTATGTTTGATTTAGTCGAGCTGTTTAATATTTTATAACATTTATAAAGAATATATATATGTTATTTCAAGGTGATAATTAATAATATAGGGACAGGTATTTATTTTTTATATTAATCAGGAATAATTATTGAAATTGTAATTCGTAGTATTATAGTAATAATTTATATAGTATAACGTTTACTAAAAGAAATGAAAAAAATGTATGTAATTTGAAGGTAATAATTAATAATATTGGGATAAGTATTTTTTTTTTATATTAAACACGAGTAATTATTGAAATTGTGATTCCTAGTATTATAATAACAATTTATATATAAAGTTTACAAGAAAAAAAAGAAAGAAAATATATATAATTCGGAGATAATAATTAATAATATCGCGATAAATATTTTTTTCTTTTACATATTATTCACGAATAATTATTGTAATTGCGGTTTATAGCATTACAGTAATATTATTCCAAAGAGAACGTAAAAGTTCAAAATTCAATAAAATCATATATAACACAAATTTCTGCTAAACGAAACTGTTTTCTATAAATTAATGCACAAATGAGTTTTCCACTTTTTACGAACGACTTTTTACAATAAAACTAACTCACTACCGTCAAACTGAATATTTATAAATTCGATCCGACGCCCAACTAATATGCTGATTTAAGATAACATATTAATTAGCGTCGCTTGTACTTTCTTACATTCGATTCGATTTCGGTACATAATGACGTCTACCAAAGACGATACAGATGGAAGAAATTTTTAGAGGCCATTATTCCTCATAATTATCTATGGAATGTGTACACAAAGCGTACTGAAACATCAAAAATCGACGTCACTACGTATAAACATATAACGACACTCTATCTATACGATAAAACTTTTTTTTAACCATTATTGGCATTCAATATACACATGTTTCGCGAACTAAATGTTCTCGTCGTGCTTACAATTAGATAAATCTCGTTAAAACGTGTTTTTAATTACGAACGCCAATTTACAGGCAGCTCTAATTATATTATCGGCACAGTTCTTTCTTACCATTTCTTTAATAAATTTATTTTTCCATTCTTATTTCGTGAAATTACTAAAACTCTACACTATACGTTTCAAGAAACGCAGAAATTTTCAAACGAAACAAATTAGAACTTTCTAAATTTTTCGCTTCGAAATGCGCGTTGGAAGCTTCACTTTTGCTCGGCCAAGCTGTACGCTTCAACGATCGGCTATTTTCACCCTTATACGGCTAGGGCCAGTTTGCAATGAACTTATCAAAAGCCGCTCGAGCGAGACGTTCGATCATTGATCATTATCTGGTTGCCGGTAATCGGCCGATCGGATGCAAGAGGTTAAGTGGACCGCGTGCAGAGCGTAATGGCGGCCGATTTAGCAACCGTTTCGGACAAACCGGCGTGCACGATCCTTTTAAATTAGCTCTGTTCAGGACGCGACGTGATCTCGTTTTGCCTTTCTTCCGTCCATGGGCCACGATCGCCTTTTTTAAACCGTCGACGACCCGATTTCGAGAAACCTTCTCGCTCAACTCGATCGTTCGACGGTTCTAAATAAGCATGAATGACGTGATACGATTTGAAACACGGGAACTTAATCTTAACGTTTAATCGTGTTTAAAGTTTAAAGTTTAACCAGTTAAGTGTGTTTGACGACTGTATCCGTCATGGAGATGTTCCAGAATTTTGTGTCACGACGGCTATATACGTCACGCGAAAAAACTTTGCTACAATTTGATATTTAACCGTTTAAGTGCGAAGAAGCGCTATCGCGCTTTTCTTGTGTTGTGCCAGAAATTTTGCGCTATATGTAAAAAAGAACTTCATGGAATTTGAGTAGCAAAACACTCTTGTAATAAGCGAGAATAAAAAATATTTTTGTTCGCAAAAACTACTTTTTATATAATAATTAGAGAGATACTATCGGTTTTATTATTTTCTACAAAAAAAAAAAAAAAAACTACGTATTTTATTCCGCACTTTTAGCATATANTTAAAACATTTTCAAATCAAAGTGAAAAATTGTAATGAATCGTAATTTTTTCTCCAATAACCAGACAAACTAATGTATCTATATTTTCAAAAATTAATTTTGTTTAGTTGTCACTGCACTATTAAATTTGATTACTGTATTACTGTAGCGACGCCACCATCCATCTAGGGTAATTATCAGTTAAAATATTTTCAAATCAAAGCGAAAAACTGTAATCAATCGTAATTTTTTCTCGGATAAGCGGACAAAATTCGGGCTATAGAGGGTTAATTTTCTCGACAGTCAACGTGTTAACTAGTTTTATTATTCCGAAAGGGTTAATTCGTAAATGTACAAGCTTGAATTGCAAGGCGCTGATTTTAGATAGTTAAAAGAGTCTAAAAAAGAGTCATAGGGTGCGGATTGAAGGTAGATTGCAATTGGAGTGTAGGCTGAATTGGATGGAATTGATTTTAGGGGGTTGAAAGAGTTCGAAGACAGTATTAGAGTGTAGGTTGGCAGTGAATATGGTGTACGTAAATGCGTAGGTAGTTCTTGAGTGGAAGCGAATAGGGTGTACGTAAATACATACGTAGGTAGCTCTTGAGTGGAACTGAATAGGGTTTGGGCGAATACGTAAGTGGAACTTGGGTGGTAGTGAATGACAGGGTGTGGGTGAATGCGTGGGTAGACGTCGTTGGATGGAAATGTCAAGGTTACTTTCTTTGAATGAAAGATCTATTTTCTTCTTTTTCACGGAGTGAGAGACTGTGACGCAATGGATTCGACTGTATCTTATCTTAATTATTATTCTCTTAATTTTCGTAGTCTCATGTTTCTTTATCCATATTTACTTTAGGGTGGCTTTATTTATCATTGTTTCGTTTAACGCTTTATCTTCTAAGAACATCTCTTGAGCGTTACTCGATGTATTATTGTATCCATATTTTCTAAATTTTATTTTAATTACTTATCACTGTACTGTTTAATTTTATTACCTTATCACTGAAGTGATACCAGACAGTTAACTTGTGGAAATTATTGGTTCAAAGATTTTCAAATCAAATCGAGAAACTGTAATCAATTGCAATTTTCTATAAACTACTATTATTCGTTATATTATTATTAGTATAATAATAATATTTAATAACTTAATTATAAATTAAATATTTTTAGTATTTTGATAGTATTTTGCTATTTTAATAAGTTATTAAAAATATATACGAGATGCTAGATAAATCGTGATCTAGTATCTCATAAAAGTTAATAATAATAATATTATATTCGTTCAAACTATAAAAGATCATTTAAACTATAATAACAATATTTAATAACCTAATTATATATTAAATATTTTTAGTATTTTAATAGTATTAAGCTATTTTAATAAATTATTAAAAATATATACGAGATACTAGATTAATCGTGATCCAGTATCTCATAAAAGTTCCTAATAATAATATTATGTTCGTTCAAACTATAAAAGATAATTTAAACTGTAATAACAATATTTAGTAACCTAATTATAAATTAAATATTTTTAGTATTTTAATAGTATTTAGCTATTTTAATAGGCTATTAAAAATATATAAGAGATACTAGATTAAGCGTGATCTAACATCTCTTTCCTTATGCACCTATAAAAGTTCATTTAAACTAGTATGCAATATTTCATGCAAATCTCTCGCGAGTTTCTATCTTGCATAACATACTGAATGCACTGCTAAACGATAAAGTCATTTGAGTGGATGATTCCCTGCTACTTTACCAAACGATGAAGTCATTCCACCAGATGATCCTTTAATTATTTTCATCAGCATGTTAATACCGTACGTTGATTAAGTACTTCGTACTCTCTTGCTTAATTCAAATCATCTTGCTTGAGAAACCTGATAAAATTATCAATTTTCCAGACACGAAATTCAACAGAATTCCAATCAGTGTTATTGAAGAAGACAGAAAATTAAATTAAATTAACGATACATTACAATCCACACTTTTCACGCGTCCTTGTAAACGTGTTAATTTTCAGATCCATTCAACGTCGAATTTGTTTAATGAAATTCGCGCGTGCTCCGCCAATTTCAACGAGCTTATACCAAAAGTATTTAGAAGGTGAAAGTGGAAAGTGTTAAATACTTTGAAATCATCCTCGGATCATTTTGTACCACGACGTGTAATTAACATCATTGTTAAAGGCTTGTTCGTTAGCTTTTCTGTTGCCTCGGCATAAGTTAAAAAAAAAAGCATGTGCGCTACCTTGTTACAGTGATCTTTCATGGAAAATAATTAACAGTAGAACTACCGAAGCAGTAAAAATAACTGGTTCGTAATTTCTCATAGAAAATTTATAAACTTAAAATGGACATTTTTGGAGATTTTACTTACAAAGAATTGTTACCCTTATTATAGATAGTTTTTCAAATTCCTATCATTTTGATTTTTCTGTCACAAATAAATTTACTTTAATCGCTGGTAGTTCGAGTGTTAATTCCCATCCCGTATTAATGATGAGATTGAAAGTGCATCGTCCAACATCGGAATTTAATTTTCGTAACATTCGTTGGACTTTTTTGTGCGGAATTAAATATTTTTTAAGTTTAAATATTAAGTCATATCGTTCATATTAAATAATTTTACGGAGAATAATTAAAGTCATAGCGTTCGTTGATCTTTTTGTGCGGAATTAAATATTTTTTAAGTTTAAATATTGTCATATTATCTACATTAAGTAATTTCATGGAGAATAAGTAACGTCATAACGTTCGTTGATTTTTTTGTGCAGAATTAAATATTTTTTAAATTTAGATATTATCTCGAAAAATTATCTTACAATTATGTACAAACTTAAATTTAATAATTCTCTGTAAAATATTTCTATCTTTATTATAAGTTTAATTAGAATTAATTACAACTATTTTAAGTAATATTAGAATTAATATAATTCTATAATAAGTTAGTGTAATTACAAAAAGTTTTTCTTCGTAACAGTTTTTTAGATTATACCTTGTATAACACTTAATTTATGTAATTTTATTTTTTTACTAAAAATTGCTTAATTTTCTACTGAAGCTAATCAATTAGAGCTAGAAATACTATACTTTTCATGAAAATTTTTAATTGTTCACAACTACAATTGTATAATGCAGAATTTTAGAATAAGATTTAACTCGAGATGATTACTTTCAAAATGATAAATTTTTTATTTTAAGATTTTGTATGCAAATATTTCGTACCAAAATCCTTCGCATTTCGTACTGACCTTCGAATTAAAGTTTGATCAGTGGGATTCTGCTCGTAACACGACCTACGCGTATCGATTAGACTGACAAACAAGAAAAATGAGCTACACGCACAATTTTTGCCAAACGTTTTTGACGTTCTTTATCAATGCACGCAGATGACTTCTGACCCTGATTACCTATCGCTCACCGACGAGCTGTACAAAAATACGATGACCGAACCGAAAAAAATATTCGAGTTTAGAAAGTCATCATAGATTTGGAGTGAAAATATTTTAATCTTTGTGTTGTCAAAAATATTTTAATCTTTGTGTTGTCAAAAATATTTTAATCTTTGTGTCAGCAAAAATATTTTAATCTTTGTGTCGTCAAAAATATTTTCTTTCTAACAGTTCTTTACCACAGGCAAAAAACTTAAAAACAAACTTTTAAAAAACTTCAACTATGTTTTCTGATATTAAGCGAATTACAAAGTATCGTTTCATAAATTTCAAACTGTCAGTCTCCAAGGACCGACGTACCGTTTAACATTGAAACTACCGACAATTAAAGTACACCTATTTGTACCAAAGAAATTATAACAATCCATATTTGAAAAAATACGTAACGCAAGAGAAGCAAACCTTTAACACTAAACCTACCGACGATCAAAGTGGACCTATTTGAAATTTTATAAATCCGATTTTATAAATATCAAAATTATAGGTACTCTGAAAAATGTAAAATGTGTAACGTAAGAGGAACAAATCTTTAGCTACATTTTTCGCAGAAAATCCCGAAAAATTTCCCGAACTGAATCGTTATAAATTTATATAATATCTAAGAGAAATTACAAACAGATCATTTTGATCGCTTCGGTAGTTTCAGCGTGAACCATATATTTTACAGAAAATGACGGAAGATACTCATAAACGCATCTCTAAAAATTTCTAAAATTTCCATGAAAAATTACGAACCGGTCATTCGATCGTTCTTGTTGTAGTTATAGTGTTAAAGTGTTAATAAACTGTTCAACTGAGAACCAGTTACCACACGCGCAGCGAAATCGAAAGAAGGGCTGCAGGAATAAGAAAAAAAAAAAAAAAAAAATATTTGCACGTCTGCCATGGTTGCGTAATTAAATAACAAGCATCGTAGATCGCGGCTCGATGATGTGCGACCTTGTTGTAGCTGAACACGAACGATACACGTACGTACAAGCCGCTTTCTCTGTAATTACAGGTTGCTCTATCGTATCAGGAACCGGCAGAGAGCGCACTTTTCCGGTTTAGCCGACCAGCGTGTCTCGATTAATGACCTTCTCGACATTTTACGCTCGTTTCGGAACGGGTGTACGGTTATTTATGCGCTCGCTAATAAAGATCGATAGACGACCACGATAGTACGACCGTGACGCGAGATAGAGCCGATGGGACACGTGCGATTGGATGATAAGTAGCGGGGCGCAATTAAACGATAAAAGAAAATGACGCTCTTTGAAGAATTGGACGCGTTCGATCGTCGAACAAATAGAAATGAAAATTAAATTGAACGAGTTTGTTTAAGCTTGAACGTAGCTTGTAATTTATGGGATGTTTTAAGTTGGTAATGGTAACCGATCGTGGAAATTGTGTTGTGGTCGGTCAGTAAGTAGTAACATTTTTTTTTTTTAAATTGTTTTTTACTTTTTACTTAGATGATTATTTTTGTATAAATTCGGTTTTCTTGTTTTTCTTTTTTCGGGGGCATTTTAGGAAGTTATAGATTCTGGGTCGGAAATGATAAAAATTTAATTTTACATCATTTAAAAGGAAAGACTTTTTAAGTGTTTGAAAATCGAGTGTTGTTTAGATTTAAGAACATTTTTATAACGGTTAAATAAAATTCTGTGATATTCAATCTTGTCGTCGCCGCTTACATTATTGTATATTCGTAACTTTTAAAAATTCTGTTTTTGGTATTTTAAAAATATTTTGAATTTGTGAAATATATACCATTAACCTTTCTGTCCTCCTCAGTTACATTATACTTTTGTAATCCTCTAATTTTGATTTTTTATCTTAAAATATTTCAGACTTGCAAAATGTACGATATTAAAGAAATAAACGGAAAAATTAAATACACTAAATCTGATAAAGAAATATTTAAAAGCACATTAATTATAGATACTTAAGGAGTACAGAAGAGTTAATACTAAACTCTTACGAATCAATTTTGTGCACTCCAACCTCTTCCTCCTCTTTTTTTTTTTAGAAGTTAGAAGAAAAATTAATATTAAAACTACCAACGATTAAAATATATTTATGTATACCGAAGAAATAAACAAATGAAATGAAATTCTATTATCTTTATACATATTTTTACCAAAAAATTACAAAAAATTCCCAGAAATGTATCTCAATAAATTTATAAAATTTCAATAAGAAATCACGAATTGTTTATTTCGATCATTTTGGTAGTTCTAGTGCAGACTCTAGGAATCGATGCAGAAACAAATTTATTTCAGATAATTTGATATGTATTATGAACAGAGTTTCATTAATGCATTATTCAACAACGTTACGTCATTTTCTTCCTCTCGTTCGCGGTAACAAGAAATGTTTCTATAAACTATTAATTATTTATCAGCTGACTAACCTGTAATATTATTCATCCGGCTAAAAACTGGCAACCATGCAACACTTCTCGAATGTTTTAACGATTTTAAATAATTGGCGATACGAGTGTTTCTTTAATTTTTTTTATTTTTTTATTCATCTTCTCTAGTGAAACATAAGTTTCATTATCGTGAGGATACACAGGCGATAATGATGCGGTAATTTAGTATTCTTATTCACTTCCGAGTATCGGATAATCGTGCTCAACGCCGATTTAAGACTCACCGGGTATCGTTTATCGCGATTGTCTTTACGAACCATTCGATACCGAGTAATTATTTTTGTTCCTTAACGCGCAGCCTTCGGTTGGTCAAGGTAAAATCAAACAATGACTCGAATGACTACATCTAAGTGATCTTTGATAAAAGAATATATCAGCAGCTGTTTCTTTTTTTTTAATGGTGTAAGTCAAAGTTTGAAAAAATTGAGTTCAAGCTAGTTTCAGCCATAGATGGATGTCTTCTTTTTATATTTATAACAACTAAGTTAATATAGTGGAATATATTTTACTAAATTAGTTAAAAGAAGTTTTGTTCTTGAATTCTATTTTAATTATTTTATTAACTGTTCTTGAATTCTATTTTAATTATTTTATTAATTGTTCTTGAATTCTATTTCAATTATTTTATTAATTAAATTACTTATGAAGCAAAATAATGAATAAAATACGAATAAAAGTTTCTTGGTTTCCAAGGCTGCTCTTTTATTAAACATATTATATTAAAATTATCAGAAATAAATACCTTGATACCAAACAATAATTAAATATTTTACCAAACGATAGTCCTCATGAAAATGAACAACATCTGTCCGAAAACTTTCTTTGCATCGCTAATAGCTTGCGAGTCATAACGTAAGATCGAAAAATAGAATTTTAAAGGGTTGATTTCACCCCCTTAAAGTAATTTCGAACATAAAAAAAAAAAAAAAGAAAAATTACGTAGTATATACCTACATAAGCACTACATATTTCAAAAGTTTCATAATTTTTTTAATTCCCATCTTTGGGAATCATTCCTTGCAAGAACTATAAAAATAACTATTCAGATCGCAATTATTTGTTCTATATTATTATTACATTATCCAATCTTATTAGATTTTATCTATAGTATAGTAATATAACGTTTTCTCTATCCTACAACGTTTAATACAGACTTCAATTAAATGATCTCATCTAATCGTCTTTATTCTCCGTCCATTTAATTCGCGTGTTCAATTTTCGAGTAAAACCTCTATCTAATTCATCCATCTCATTTCACCGTAAGATCTCCTTTCGAGTTACGTATCCAATTTTANAGACTTCAATTAAATGATCTCATCTAATCGTCTTTATTCTCCGTCCATTTAATTCGCGTGTTCAATTTTCGAGTAAAACCTCTATCTAATTCATCCATCTCATTTCACCGTAAGATCTCCTTTCGAGTTACGTATCCAATTTTACATAAGCATCGAAAGTACATGTTTCCTTCGACTTCGACAAAAAAAAAAGAAAAAAAAAAAGAAAAAAAGAACTTTATCGTTCATTACTTCCCTCATCGTCTTCTATCCTTATTGAGTATTTTACTGTTCAAACGGCGCAACGATCGACGCACAGATACGAGACAACCAACCGATGCAACCGAGTACAGTATGACGCGTTAATCCTTTCAATTTCTCGGATCGGATAGCAACAAGTTATTGCAGTTACAGCGATCTGTCTCTTAGATTCGAATCTACCATTTCGTTCGTCATCGGATGCTATTTCAAACCGACGTCGATCGAAATAGAAGATAAACGACGTTCTGCGAGCCTGTCGAACGTTCCAGAGTGAATTGCAGTTACCCGTCGCCGATTGTGTGTTTGGCAAGCGAATTATCGGACCGGCGAAACGATAGTGATTGGTACGAACCTTGCACCATTTAATTCCTCGTCGTCGATTGGTATGTAACCGCGAAATTCGTTATGGGAGGGCGTAATCTAATCGGTGCTTTTCGCACTTTTGATTTCTTCAAGGAGCTCGTCTTTCTTTCGTAGCAGATGGTTTAACCCTTTGCACTCGACGCCGATAAATTGTTCGAAACGAACGGTAGGAAAACAGTAAATCGGTAATTGTTAGGCTCGCGCGTATGAAATTGCCGGTTCGAATGGGGGAACTTTGAACGAAAAAGATGGCTGGTATAAATAAAGAAAATTCTATGCTGCGAGCAATCGATAATTTTACACGCGTCTGTCCGATACTAGATAATAATACGGTTGAAAATAGATTGTTTTACTTTTGGGAAAATTGTATCAACCCTTTGCGCTCCGTACGATTCTTTGTCTCTGAAGAAAGGAAGTTTTATTTTGANATCCTTTCAATTTCTCGGATCGGATAGCAACAAGTTATTGCAGTTACAGCGATCTGTCTCTTAGATTCGAATCTACCATTTCGTTCGTCATCGGATGCTATTTCAAACCGACGTCGATCGAAATAGAAGATAAACGACGTTCTGCGAGCCTGTCGAACGTTCCAGAGTGAATTGCAGTTACCCGTCGCCGATTGTGTGTTTGGCAAGCGAATTATCGGACCGGCGAAACGATAGTGATTGGTACGAACCTTGCACCATTTAATTCCTCGTCGTCGATTGGTATGTAACCGCGAAATTCGTTATGGGAGGGCGTAATCTAATCGGTGCTTTTCGCACTTTTGATTTCTTCAAGGAGCTCGTCTTTCTTTCGTAGCAGATGGTTTAACCCTTTGCACTCGACGTCGATAAATTGTTCGAAACGAACGGTAGGAAAACAGTAAATCGGTAATTGTTAGGCTCGCGCGTATGAAATTGCCGGTTCGAATGGGGGAACTTTGAACGAAAAAGATGGCTGGTATAAATAAAGAAAATTCTATGCTGCGAGCAATCGATAATTTTACACGCGTCTGTCCGATACTAGATAATAATACGGTTGAAAATAGATTGTTTTACTTTTGGGAAAATTGTATCAACCCTTTGCGCTCCGTACGATTCTTTGTCTCTGAAGAAAGGAAGTTTTATTTTGAACGGGAAAAAATTACTACTGCTTGTGAAAGTACTTGTTTTTATCTATTGGGTTGTCCGGAAAGTTGGTGCCGATTTTTAAGGAAACTTCAAACACAACACATTGAAATTTTCTTATACATTTATTAAATTATATATGTTCCATTTTGTTCTGTAACCTTTCTCCATCTCTCGCGTAACTTGAATATCCCATCCTTCCGAAGCTTAGGTTTTTCGGCGAA
The DNA here is from genome assembly GCA_019453375.1 of Ctenoplectra terminalis. Lineage (NCBI taxonomy): Eukaryota > Metazoa > Arthropoda > Insecta > Hymenoptera > Apidae > Ctenoplectra > Ctenoplectra terminalis. The sequence continues at coordinate 13,010 of SMSQ01012572.1, read as the reverse complement.
AAACTTTTCCAAATTTAAAACTAGAACTATCGTGTTGGTTAAAATGACTGGTTCGTAATTTGTCATAGAAATTTTATAAATTTACAGTAGCGCATTTTCAGGGATTTTCTATAATTTTTTAAACAAAATATGCGCAAAGAATTATTACCCCTGATATAAGTATTTTTTCAAATACTTGTCATTTTGATTTCTTTGCTACAGATAAGTCTATTTTAATCGTCGATAGTTCTACCGTTAATAGCGTATAAAACTAACGAAAATGAATGTATCCTAACCAAACTTTTGTCTAAAGATGCCTGAAGCGTCGCTCTTTAGAATATGTACGCGTGTCATTTGTTGTCAATCATTCCGACATATTCAGACCTGTTCTAATGGCACCTACCGAAAATCGGCACGAACTTTTCGGACAACCCAATATTTTACAGATATCCTTTTTCCTCTGGTAAACGAAACATAAGTTTTTAATTTTGTAAATCATGGCGCGATATCTTTGGAAATTGATGACACAACGTTACAGCAATAAAAGTGAAATTTTCGCACGTGGTCCTAATTCGATGGCCAAGAACTGTACTATGGTCACGTTTTTCGCCTGAGACTTCCATAGTGAAAGGGTTAATCAAATATTTCGAGATCATTGAAATTACATTGAGGAGGCCACGCTTCTAAATAATTACCAAAAAATTTATCACAATGCACAACAAATTCTATTTAATTTAGAGGTTCCCTTCAACTCTATTTATTTATATCCTCTGTTGCAGGATTTCGAAAGATCGTTCCTAAAAATAGCACAATGTCGTCACGATCGTCTGGCGGAAACGACCGCTGGAATCCTCGGAAGCTTTCCACGCGAGGTGCACAACGCTCGGGCAACAAGATCGAAAACGTAAGGAGCAATACCAGAGGAAGATTGAGCTTTATCGAGAAAACGAGATCGGTCCGTTCGAAGGCCTGTTTCGCAGTATCGGCGCGTTGGCGCGCCTGTCTTCGATTAATCTTGTTTTCGAGCACTCAGGGGGGTAATCGATTCGACCTACTAAGCGAGATAGCTACGTGCACAGTTAGAAACACCGTTTTTTCCCCTATCCGATGGCTCGCGCTGGGTTCGATGATTTTGTTCCTGGATCTCGTTACCGATCGGCTCATTAACCGCGCCGATTAATCGTACCGAGTTCTGCGCGAGGGGTCGCGTGACCTCTCGCGATACAGAGTATTGAAATCGTTCTCTTTCATCGTCTTTGGAGCATCGAGATTATTGGACGCTGCTTTATCGTGGCGTGAGATTTGTTCTTGTATCGATGAAAAATTGTGCTGGAAATCGAGGTCAGTTTAGGAGATAAGACTTATCGCGAAGGTTGCGTGGGCAAGCTTGAGGTTGAGTTTCTGTGAGAGTTCTAAATGTACGTTTGAGATTGAGTTCTTGCGGTGGCTCTGAATGCTTTGCAGTTCAGTTCTTGCGAATGATGGAACTGTGAATGTGGGTTTAGAATATTATTGTTGAATAGTATTGGGGAATTGAGATCAATTTAGAGGATAAGATGAAGAAGAGTTTGGATTATTTTGAAGATTCTGAGGATAAGTATGGGGTTGAGTTTCTGTGAGAGTTGTAAATGTAAGTTTGAGATTGAGTTCTTGCGGTGGCTCTGAATGCTTTGCAGTTCAGTTCTTGCGAATGATGGAACTGTGAATGTGGGTTTAGAATATTATTGTTGAATAGTATTGGGGAATTGAGATCAATTTAGAGGATAAGATGAAGAAGAGTTTGGATTATTTTGAAGATTCTGAGGATAAGTATGGTTTGGGGGTGAATTTCTGAAGTCTAAATGTGGATTTAGGCTCTTGAAGGAGAATCGAGATTAATTTAGAAGATAAGAAGGAAGAAGAGTTTGGATTATTCTGAACATTCTGAGGGCAAGTTTGGGGTTGAATTTCTGTGAAAGTTGTGAATGCAAATTTAGGGGTGAATTTATAAAATCTAAATGTGGATATAGACTCTTAAGGGAGAACTGAGACACACGGTGCAAGCCATCAACGCTTCGACGGTGGCAACGAATGTATTAGGCAAAGAAATCAAGCGGAATCGTCGGCAATGAAAGCAGAATACAGAGAACCACAGACAACTTTCACCGGTTTTCAATCAGTCCGTCGATCAAGCCACAGAGATCTATCGATCGATAGACCGACCACAAGACAATCTCCTTTCGACGAATGCTCGTTCACTGTTCCCTGTACGTCATGCGATCAGAGGATCGAGGGAGGCAAGAGAGAAAGTGAATCGATGGACATTAACGATATTTGCATACGAAGTTGCATAATGCAAAAAGAAAGTAGTTTTTCTTTTTTCCTTCGTTCGATGCTGCTGGCAATTAACCACTTTGTATCTGTATAATTGAAAATATGTTTATTTTGTTTTTTTATTCGAATTTACTACGCAGTATATTTCCAAACGAGTGTGAACGACTTTGACAGATCGTGAGACTGAACCGAAGAAGTGTAAATGTGTCTGATACGAGACCCTATAGTATTTTCATAAGCAAGTATTGCAATACTCTAGCGATATTTAGAACTATCAATGATTAAGGTAGACTTATTTGTACTGATAGGTATTTGTTGAAAAAAAAGAAAAGTAAAAAAACATATGCTGCAAGGGAAATAAATCTTTCTTCATATTTCTTAACTCTGTGGAGACTAATCTGACAGATATGTGCAAAATCTTTCAGCCTATGATCGCTTCATTCCGTTATAAGAGAATATTTATGTTCTGTGAATTAATTATAAATTAATTGACCTCAAATGACGAGTGCGACTCGTCATGGTAATTTCAGGGAGAAATGAATAATGACGAGTTCCATTCGCTACGACAATCGAATTACTTTGTATAACAGTCAAAATTGCATTCATTTCTTTATTTTGCAATAAGAAAACTTGTTTTATTTTTTTAAAGTCGAAAAGTATCATTTAATTTTATTTTGCAAAAGTCCAAAAATGTCACCATGTTTTATTTTGCGAAAGTCCAAAAATGTCGCCTTGTTTTATTCTGCGAGAGTCCAAAAATATTGCCTTACTTTATTTTGCGAGAGTCCAAAAATGTCACCCTGTTTTATTTTGCGAAAGTCCAAAAATGTTGCCTTGTTTTATTTTGCGAAAGTCCAAAAATGTCACCATGTTTTATTTCGCGAAAG
>SMSQ01012551.1:11771-31735 GCA_019453375.1 Ctenoplectra terminalis | reverse complement strand
GGGGTGGTGCCCCTGATCACACTAGAAGAAAATATGTTTTTGAAAAAGTTAGTGTATCTGTGGAATAAAAGTGTTCTGTAACAAGCGTCCCAAGAAGTAACACGTGTTCATATTCTATGTATAGATATATATATTTTTAGTAAAGTTAATTATATAAAAGCTTATTAAAATTACTCTCCTTAACCATATCATTCGGTCGTCGATAAAACCAAAAAGGTAAAATATGCCACAGATTAAGTATTCGACAAAATTAAATAAATTAGATAAATGAGATAAATTAATATAGTTAACCTTAACACGTTAAACGCCACACCGGTCCTTGTGGACCGACGCTGAAATTTTCANCACACTCACCGGACTTGACTCGGTTTCAAACAGCACGCAATCACAAACTATTTCGATGGTTCGCCATATGGCATATCGATTGCTGTGACATTAACTTGAGCTACAATATTGCGTTCTCCGGTGAACGATCTATGATTCATGGGTATCGATCAGGCTAGAAAAAATTGCAACGAGCTTTGCAATCAAGAGCTTTGAGATTTACAGTTACAAAGTAGAGCAATCATCGCTGCGCCGTTCATTTCTCATAACAACCAGCTGTAACTATTCAAACTCGATACTTTTTCTTTTTTTGTAAAGAAATATTTAAAATATCTGTTTTTTTTTTTTTTAATTTACTCGTAAACAATGAATAATCTTTAATACGTAAAAAAATTTAGAATGATTGGTAAATTAATATAACGCTTAGATAAATTAGATAAATTAGATAAATTTGTGGAAAAATAATCACCATTATGTGGGGTGGTGCCCCTGATCACACTAGAAGAAAATATGTTTTTGAAAAAGTTAGTGTATCTGTGGAATAAAAGTGTTCTGTAACAAGCGTCCCAAGAAGTAACACGTGTTCATATTCTATGTATAGATATATATATTTTTAGTAAAGTTAATTATATAAAAGCTTATTAAAATTACTCTCCTTAACCATATCATTCGGTCGTCGATAAAACCAAAAAGGTAAAATATGCCACAGATTAAGTATTCGACAAAATTAAATAAATTAGATAAATGAGATAAATTAATATAGTTAACCTTAACACGTTAAACGCCACACCGGTCCTTGTGGACCGACGCTGAAATTTTCATTTAGGCGCCGCTAGTTTCCAAGGACTGACAGTATTAATTTCAAAAAATAATACCTTGTAATTCATTACTGGGTTCTATTGAATCATATTAACCCATTCGCTGCCAAGCCTAAATTATATGAAGTCATTCCCATTGCCATTTATATTTTTTGTAAAAGAACATTCTCTTTAAATAAGAAATAAAGTATAATTTTTGTAAAAAATTTTATTTCTAGTATTTTTTCAAGTTTTCTACATTTCTATATTTATGTTTGTGGCCACAAAAAATTTGCTAATTCAGAAGCCTGCATGTTATAACATATTTAAAGTAGGACGAGTATACTCGTCTTGGCAATGCATGACACCCTGCCAAAGACGAGTATACTCGTCCTTGACAGCGAATGGGTTAAACAAAGATACGACTTTCCTTTACAAACTTTTACAATTTCCTTCTTAAATTCTTAATTATTTTGCGACCAAATGTTTTTCAATCAGTATCGCAGAACACAGTCTAACGGAAAGCCGACCAAAATCGGCGTGGCGTTTAACGTGTTAAGCTATTGTTAACACTAGAACTACCAAAGTGGTCAAAATGACCTATTCGTAATTTTTTACAGAATCTTTATAAATTAATTACGATGCCTTTGGGAAGATTTCCGCGATTTCCTATTAAAAATATGGATAAACTTTTGTCCGAACGGCATTACATATTATTTTATATACTTTCCACTTTGATTTCTTCGGTAGAAATAAATATACTTTAATCATCGGTAGTTCTAGTGTTAATATCATCCTGCAAAAATACATTTTGTACTTTCGATAGTTTTTTAATAAATTAAGGGCTTAAATTTAATTTCAGTGTACTGTGGAATTAATGTTAGGCTAGATTTCATTGATTTAAAAATACGGATAGATTTATCCATACTATGGCATTACATATTATTTTATATATTTTTCACTTTGATTTCTTCGGTAGAAATAAATATACTTTAATCATCGGTACTTCTAGTGTTAATGCGACATAAAACTAAGAAAAAAGAAATAATAGTAATAATAATTGTAACTTCCGCGAGTTAAAAAAAAAATATGAAACTATACCAGGGTAATATTTCAAAATTGTGAAAATTTAAATTATACTGTACTACTTACCAGAGAGCCGCGTACACGTGTAGCAAATTAGAAGTATATGCAATTAAATATCGATGTCGTTAACGAGGAAACTATGAAACTGTAACATACTTCCTGCATATTTCTTGATAATATTCTCAGGCGACTACGTATCTGCTCGGTTACCAGCATCGATATAACTAAAGTTTCAGTGCAATTCGACCGAACCGTACTATATCAAACATAGCTGCTCAAAGTTCGTTGATCAACTTATTTTTAGCGTGTAACCAGCCGAAGTGACGGAACACGATTTTAAATTCGAAGCAATGCCAGGCAGAGATTAAAAAGACCCGAAAGAAAAAAAGCGGAGAAAAAAGAATACAAAGAGACAGAAAACTTTGCGAAAAANTTCCTTCTTAAATTCTTAATTATTTTGCGACCAAATGTTTTTCAATCAGTATCGCAGAACACAGTCTAACGGAAAGCCGACCAAAATCGGCGTGGCGTTTAACGTGTTAAGCTATTGTTAACACTAGAACTACCAAAGTGGTCAAAATGACCTATTCGTAATTTTTTACAGAATCTTTATAAATTAATTACGATGCCTTTGGGAAGATTTCCGCGATTTCCTATTAAAAATATGGATAAACTTTTGTCCGAACGGCATTACATATTATTTTATATACTTTCCACTTTGATTTCTTCGGTAGAAATAAATATACTTTAATCATCGGTAGTTCTAGTGTTAATATCATCCTGCAAAAATACATTTTGTACTTTCGATAGTTTTTTAATAAATTAAGGGCTTAAATTTAATTTTAGTGTACTGTGGAATTAATGTTAGGCTAGATTTCATTGATTTAAAAATACGGATAGATTTATCCATACTATGGCATTACATATTATTTTATATATTTTTCACTTTGATTTCTTCGGTAGAAATAAATATACTTTAATCATCGGTACTTCTAGTGTTAATGCGACATAAAACTAAGAAAAAAGAAATAATAGTAATAATAATTGTAACTTCCGCGAGTTAAAAAAAAAATATGAAACTATACCAGGGTAATATTTCAAAATTGTGAAAATTTAAATTATACTGTACTACCTACCAGAGAGCCGCGTACACGTGTAGCAAATTAGAAGTATATGCAATTAAATATCGATGTCGTTAACGAGGAAACTATGAAACTGTAACATACTTCCTGCATATTTCTTGATAATATTCTCAGGCGACTACGTATCTGCTCGGTTACCAGCATCGATATAACTAAAGTTTCAGTGCAATTCGACCGAACCGTACTATATCAAACATAGCTGCTCAAAGTTCGTTGATCAACTTATTTTTAGCGTGTAACCAGCCGAAGTGACGGAACACGATTTTAAATTCGAAGCAATGCCAGGCAGAGATTAAAAAGACCCGAAAGAAAAAAAGCGGAGAAAAAAGAATACAAAGAGACAGAAAACTTTGCGAAAAAATGTTTGCAAGAAGCGTTCAAAGAAAAAAAAAGAAGCAAAAAAAAAAAGAAATAAAGCAGCCTTGTTACGCGGTAAAGTGCAGCTGTATCGATCAATAAAAAGTACACTCGAACTCTTTCGCGGGTGTATTACAGTGTACGCGACTGTACGTACAGAGAGGCAGGCAAAAAAATAGAAAGAAAAAAAGAGAGAAAAAAAAGACGAATTGGAGAAGCAAGGGGGAAACAAAAATTTAATTAAATGCGCACTGTCCGTGGCATACAACCCAACCCCTGCGCACTGAAATCGAATCATTCATCCATTTCCACCACCCAGCCTCCCATCGTTCCACAGTGTTTTTCAGAAATTCAAAAAATCGCTTTATCCGCGCCATACGTACAGATCTGGTCTGTATAAAACAACGAGGGTGCCGGTTTATCCCGATTCTGAGGAATTCAAACGTATCGAGAGTTGAACAATAGACTATTTAATACGTTTCACTGTCCCTTGTACGATACGTTACGTCAAAATGCACAAAGAGACATCGTGTCGAGGAAATTACAGTTGGCTCCTGAACGACGTGGCTCTTGTACGCCAATCTTTTCCCTCCAAAATTTCGGAATCGGTCGCGCGTTTGTTTGAGAAGATTGAGAAAGAGCTAGAGGATTCGTGACATCCATAAAACACAAAATTATGGCAGTCACAGCAGCGACGTTATTTGTTGAACGAAAAAATCGAATGGGACCTCTCATTCGCTGTACTTCCTCTTCCTAATATTCTTTTTAGTAACATTCTTTTTCTCTAACTTATCGTAAAGGCGTAAAAAGGCACGGATTAACTGTCCGAGGAAATGAAACTGTTTTGTAACTACTTGTGTCCAAAACCTACACATCTGGACACGTCTAAAAGGACCAAGATACTGTTACTTTTCCAAACAATTGCTGGGAGATGACTTTCGATTTTTTCGAGTATCATTCCTATATTGTAAATTATAAGAAAATTAACCCTCTATAGCCCGAATTTTGTCTGCTTATTGGAGAAACCACAACTTTGACGCGATCGGTTAAGATCTCGAAAAAAATTAAAGAATGTTCAGCCAAATTTCACAATCAGTTTAGTCATACCTAGAATCATTCTAATATTTAGTAAGATTTTTATTTAAACGTATGTTTCTGATCGGTTCGTTGTTCTAATGACAAAAAAATACTATTAACTTTCTCGCTAACTTTAACAGTAGAACTACCGACTATTAACCCTCTATAGCCCGAATTTTGTCTGCTTATTGGAGAAAAAATTACGATCGATTACAGTTTTTCGCTTTGATTTGAAAATGTTTTAACTAATAATTACCGTAGATGGATCGTGGCGTCGCTACAGTAATACGGTAATCAAATTTAATAGTACAGTGATAACGAAACAAAATTAATTTTTTAAAATATAGATACATCGGTTTGTAACTCTTAAGTCACACGGTCCCCCTAGAGGGTTAATGAGAATTTCTCCGCAGCAACTGTGTAAAAAATGTTCAAACAAGTGCAGTTCATTTTTGAAAAATTAACAAAATCGAAAGGTAATCGCTTAGATGAAAAATTTTCGTTTTCTTGTTTCGAAGATGCCTTCGCAATAAAAAACAAGAAACTAGAAAAGCATGCACGAAAAAAAAGCAACTTTCGCGCAGTTGTGACACACCTACTGTTTTAACCCTGTGCACTCGACTGGCGCCGCTATGGCGACGTGCATAATTTTCTTCAGAGATTAAGTTTTGAATTAAATTCTGTATGTTTGTCAATGCGAACACTTTTGTTTTAAAATAAAGTAAATTAACTAAGTAAATAAAAAATCCTAAACATTTGTAATTTTCTGTTTCCCTTTCCAAAAGAACGCTAAGTTATCACAGTAGTCCTTTGAAACTGTTGTTATTAGGAATTTTTAGTCGGATGGAACGACTGTACGCACAGACACAATGTAATTTCTGATAATTAATTAGAATTTATTGTAACCTTTATTGTACATGTGAATGCGATAGTGATACTTTTCAGGACGACTGCCGAGCGAAGAAACCAGCCGAAAAAACAAAAACCATTCATATAGTCGCCTCAAACGCGTACCCGACTGCGCATGTCTCATTCATACCAAATCTAACACTTAATTGTTGCATATTCTAACAGAAACTTAAAAAAGTTCGCAGGTGCAAAGGGTTAAAATTATCCATGATTTTGCAATTGTGTAAGGTGCAATCAGGGTTCAACCGGTAATTAAAGAATATAGTCTGTGGGCGTTTTGAATACTTTGTATAATATTACGCGCGTTCACGTCGAAGGTTACTACAATAATGTCTTTTTGGACTATCTGTGAGTCGTGAGGACGTTCCCGCCAGTCTGGCTACCTTAGTTTCATCATCCTAAGTCCCAAGGAGTTTCCCTTAACAGTAGAACTACCGACGATTAATGTATACCTATTTCAACCAAAGAATTCCAAATAATAACCATTTGAAAAAAATGTAAGACGCAAGGGAAATAAATCTTGATTTATATTCGTTACGGTAAAACACAATAAATTATTGAAATTGCATTGCTGTAAATTTATAGAATTTATATGAGAAATTGCAAACCAGTAATTTTTACCATTTCGGTAGTTCTAGTGTTAAGAGGGGAAGCGCCTCGACGAAATGCACATGGCCTGCTTCACCCGTTTGTCCACCACGATTTTCTAACAATTGATTTTAGCTAGTTGACAACACGCTAAAGTAAAGCGAAAAACCGCAAGTTGATTGAATTCTTGTTTTTACCACAATTCGTGTTCGAAGAAAGCCCTTCCTTTTTTACCCGACACAGTGGTCTAACCCCTTAAGACCGCAAACAGTTAAAGCGGCGGATAGCTAACGCTAACATGTGTACCCACGGTAAAAATAGTACGGTAAGAATCTAAGAAGATACAATAGAGCTTGTCAAGGCTACAAAAGTGCTACCAACTAGCGAACAGATACGGAATATCTTCCGCGCCGAGACAGCGAGGAAAGATAGAAGGATAGACCTCAATTATCCGACAAAGGCGACACGTATCCTTTGTCGGTGAATCGTGTTATCGAACCTCAACCGACTCCAAGCATTCGCGGCTTGCAATTCAAAGCGAGACACTTAAACCCGATCAGCGCGAATACCTGAAATTGGATAATTGGAAATCCAGGGATTCTGGCTGAAAACCTTTGGGACAGTCTGGCGTTTATGACACTGCAATTAGACAAGAGACAGGGGAAGAAAAAAGATTATCCCGTGGAGTGTTGACTATGACATTCCAATCGCGCATAATTGAATTTTTATCGTCGAGCTGAACGCTTTAACCGTCTGCGAAATTTGCCATGTAAAAAAAATTGTTCTCTCCGTCGATTCAAGTTGAGTAACGTTTAACGTGCCTGGATTGATTTAAAATTGTGATTACAGAATCGATAGAAAATTTTTATCGGTCAACGTAACCCTTTAAGACTAGAATTATCGACGATTAACCCTCGCGCTCCTATGCACGGGTCACTCGAGGCCCACTGGCTTTAGCGTTAGAGCAATAACGACACAGCAACGCGCACAGTACTGTAGCTGTTGGATGACCAACCTACGTCAGATCGACTTTTAAAAAATCGCTGGTCTTGAGCGGATCAAAGTACACTTACTTGCAACGAGGAAATCTAAATGAAAAGTACATAAAAATATTGTTGAGCGTGCCGTCGACGCTCTGACCCAAAACTGAGTTAACGGTCTGGGGCCTCGTTGATATGAATAATCGAAGAACCTCGTCGTAGTATCGAAGTCTCCTGGTTGATAGACGTTGTTTTGATCGTGGTTTTCGTGTTCTTCCGTGTTATAATGGTTGTGTTCTCTTGTTACTTGTTCTGATCTCCGTTGAATGTGCTATGTGATTTGTTCTGATGATGAATGTGCTCTGATGATTTGTTGTGATCGGAGGTTTAATGTGTTCTGATGATGTTTGGTCGGATTATAATTGTGTTCTTATGATTTGTTGTGATCGGAAGTTTAATGTGCTCTGCCTTCCCGATTGAGACGTCGTCTCTCACGACGCTTCGGGAAGGGAGAGTTTTCGGGGGTTGAGACACGCGGATTGGTCAACGTCAATTTGCGAAAAGGCGAAGGAGGTGGTCGTCGTGTTAACCCTTTGACTATGGTAGATTTTGAGACGCACCGGCCGTACCATACGGTAGGAATTCAATTAGGACGTACGCCGAGAACAGCGAAATTTTTTGTTAGGGGTACATGTTGCGACGCGCAACACGCGGCAAGGGGACATTCGCGGGCCTTCATGCGACCCTCAACGGTTTCGGAATTTCCCGGTAATCATCATACCGCTGCGTATTGGAAATTCGGAAATCGTTCAAGACAGCAGGCAATTTGCGAAGCCATGAATCACCATAGAGTCAATCGCGAAAGAATAGTTTTTTCGTAGCACATCGCTACTACTGGGTGCCAGAGACGTACCGTTAGATCTTTCAAGCCCGTAACTTCAAAACATGTGCGTTCAAGATTGAAGCGCTTCGCAAGTTTACTACCTGCCGCGTCTAGGGTCTGAGACACCCGGATATTCAGGCACATGGCACTCGTAGGTAGCTTCACTACCTGCGAGTGTCCGACAGCCAAGGGGTGGTCACCTCCTTCTACGTATTTTTTCTACCAATTAGCACTACGACCACCTCCTTCGCTTCATCGCAAATTGACGTTGGCCAATCCGCGTGTCTCAACCCCCGAAAACTCTCCCTTCCTGAAGCGTCGTGAGAGACGACGTCTCAATCGGGAAGGAAGAGAAGAACACAGTCAACATTCATAAGAACACATTCGAATCGCAAACACATCACATCAATCATCTCGAGAACACATCACAGTCAACCAAGATCACATCACACAGTCAACAACACATCACATCAGAGACCACATCAAACAGTCGAAGACATCACATCAAACATCACGAGAACTCAGCAGACGGAAGAACACATTCAATCAAAAGAACACGAACATCACAAGAACACAAAAATCACGATTAACCACAACATCCAACAAACAGGAGACTTCGACGCTCGAGACGAGGTTCTCCGACATTCGTCTCAACGAGGCCCGAGACCGTTAATTCAGTTCAGGGCCAGAGCGTCGACGGCACGCTCAACAGTACATTTTTGGGAAAATATATTTCAATAATCGAAAAACTCAGTTTCACTACATTGGGACAATATTATTTATTTATTTGTATTCTGCACGGAATCGTTACTATACATATTAAAAATTTAATACTAACGTTAAGCTTAAATTTTCAGGGCGCCTATAGGCGTCCTCCGCATCAGAAAGCCAAACCGCGTCGAGCGCCTTTAGGCGCCCACAGTGTCACAAGCGCAAAATTTCTAAGCGCCTTTAGGCGGCCGCAGTAGTCAAAGAGTTAATTGGAAGAAAAAATGCGTGGAAGGAGGTGACCACCCCTTGGCTGTCGGACACTCGCAGGTAGTGAAGCTACCTACGAGTGCCATGTGCACGAATATCCGGGTGTCTCAGACCCTAGACGCGGCAGGTAATAAACTTGCGAAGCGCTTCAATCTCGAACAGGCATGTTTTGAAGTTACGGACTCGAAAGATCTAACGGTACGTCTCTGGCACCCAGTAGTAGCGATGTGCTACAAAAAACTATTCTTTCGCGATTGACTCTATGGTGATTGATGGCTTCGCAAATTGCCTGCAGTCTTGAACGATTTCCGAATTTCCAATACGTAACGGTATGGTGTACTGGGAAATTCCGAAACCGTTGAGGGTCGTATGAAGGCCCACGAATGTCCCCGTGCCGCGAGTTGCGCGTCGCGACAAATATACGTGACGCAAAGGAGACAAACCTTTATCTATATTTTTAACAGAAAAATTCAGATAATACTCGAAAAGGCACCGCAGCAAATTTATAAAATTTCCATGAGAGAAACTACGAATCGGTTATTTTTAACGGTCTTGGAAACATTGCTGTGCAAAAATCGAAACCTTTTTCCCGACCGATTAAGCTTGAATAACATTTAGTGTATGGGGATTGATTTAGAATTACGATCAAAGAATTGTCGAGAATATTTTCAATATTTTGTACCTGCGTTTTCTCATTCCACTAAATTCAATCGCTATGTGTTAATCCATAAAACAATAACTCTGTGTATTTGTTTATTTAAACAGATAACATCGGAAATTGCGTTATATCGGTGTACACGAAAATCGATCGCCTAAATCCGGGCATATTTTCTGGTTTTATCTCATGCGGTCGCTGCGTAGACAGATAGAAAACGAACGGAGGGCGGTGGTACGTAAGCCGAAATTTTATGGTTCTTGGTACCACCCTGCGATACGTATCGCAATTTTTGCCACAGCATAGGCCATGCTTAATGATTTTCCGAGAAATAACGTTTCGCATTTTTATTTATCAGGATATTCGGATAAAACGTTTCAGCGATACTCTATCTTTTTTCTTTCTTTTTTTCCTTTTTTTTCTTTTTTTCTTTTACTCGTTGCACTAATAGCAACGAAGGTTTTGTACGAAAAGGAACGAAACTTGGATATTTCATTTGACTGAATGGAAGAAGTCTGTTCTGTGCTGGATTGATGAATAAGAGCAATGATATAATGGAAACGAGGGCAACGGAGTGAATAAAAACATTGCAAGTAAAAATAAATTACACGGTCCTCTGGCCTGGAAAATTCCAATTTCGATTTCCAAGACTTTGATACAATAAAGATCAGTCGAACACGCTCCATAGGAGGTACATAACGTCTACGCTAACGTTATAATGTACTGACAATGACGGATCTGTTCAAGTCCCATTATCTGTCCTTCGTATCTCATTCTATAATATTGATCTTTTAATAAAAGTAAAGGTTCAGGACTTATCACAGCGCGCTATAAATATGATTGAGCGACATTTTGAAAGGATACGTTGAACGTTTAAAACCTACTGTTGGAAAACGCGATACGCAGACCAGTTTTAACAACCGTTGTTCGGCGTCGTGAAAATTATATTTGGTGTATGAATTGATTCGGTGACTTTAGCTTCAATCAACTATAACTATGTTTTAGATTAATATTTGTTTTTCCCACCGTTCAACCGTTTCGAAGTGTCGATTTTAATATAAACAAAGGACTATTTAATTTTATGCCGCCGACGACGTAATCTGAAAAATCAATAGCACGATGGCGTCCCAGGACGTTCTCCGTTGAAAAATTGTTATTTCGAAACCTTTCGAGCCACACTTCTTTGCACGACTTTATTTCTTTGGTTTTTTTTTTTAACACTAGATTTACGGAACCCGTCAATTCGTCGCAGTTCAGATTTCGTGCTTCAAGTTTAACAATCATGCGTGCGAGAAATGTAAACTCAGAATGAAATCTATATAGAAAAATGTACTAAATAAATCTGTGCTTATAGAAATCTATTAATTTGAAGTAAACTGAACTAACGATATTACAAAAAATTTGTATTACAATGTACCCATTAAAATGATCCAATCGATGCCCGTAAACCTAGTGTTAAGCAGCGATACTTTCTTTAAATGGTGAGTAAATTATTTCCATTGCGTTGGTAGCATTTTTTTTTTTTTTTTTTTTTTCTTTATTGAAATGCAAAATGGACGCAATGCTTGAGATGTTTCTCTGGCGCCATTGTGTCCACTATTGTTTCGTTAGGTTATGTTGTTAAGGATATAAAATTATACAATGTTCTGTTTTAGGTTAAAGTCGACACTTTGAAAGGTTAAAATGAAGAGGAAAAAATTGAAGTTGAAACAGAGTTATGGTTGACTTAAGTTAACCCTTTGCTCTGTAACCACGAGTCACACTCGTCGCACCGATTCTGGTTAAAATACAATAAAAAGACGTATGTAACATGTATTTACTGTTAGATATAAGCTACACTTATTATTCCATTTTCTTTTATTTTATTTCAGTTTCACTATTTGTACTTATGGTCTGCTATCCTCGGAAGTCGGATGCTTTGAGAATTGCATGTCGAGCGGCTGCAGGGTCTTTCTGACGCGTAATTAAAGTTTTATTATCAAACGAGTTTGATGAGTGAATTATGTTGAAAATTTGGGAACTAAATGTTTATATTTTCATGTAGAAATATGTAGGTAGAAAATGTCTTGGCGTGTGTGTGTGTGTGTGTGTGTGTGTGATAGATAGATAGATAGATAGATAGATAGATAGAGAGAGAGCGAGCCCTCATAAAATTGAGGTCTCAAGTTTTCGGCCGCACAAATCCCACGGGACCTCGTTTCCAATTGGTTCGATCTTTAGCTGGAAAATAATATAACAGAGCCGAGGAAACATAGTTTTAGTTAGTTTTTAATTCAACCACAGTAAAAGTACAATATACACTACTATTCCTACAAATATTATGTTTAACCCTTTGCCCTATAACCACGAGCCACACTCGTGGCGCCGATTCTGGTTAAAATACAATAAAAAGACACACTATTTGTGATAAAGTTCAATTTTAATTTTAACTGTAATTTAAATTCACAAGATTAAAAATTAGCAAATACAAAATACATATAATATTTCAATACTTTTCGTTTTCTCGGAGTGTCAAAGAGAAATGGTGAAGAAATGGTAAGCCAAGGGAATAAAGACACCGAATTAATTTGTGGACCTAATAGAACTCGGTAATAAAACACTAAAGTGGATCCTGGAAGTTATTTGTAGATCATTCTGTTCGTTTAAAGAATCCTTTTTACATTATAGCCGAGGGAAAATTATAATACTCTGTTTGAAAAGTAAAGCGGATACTTATACTTGGAAGATATTTATGGAGAAGATCGTTATTTTTAATAGAATGACGATTTCTGAACCGTGCGATTTGTGTTAAAGAAACGTACTTTACAAATGATCATTTATAACCACTTTCTTTTCTGCGATAAATACCATGAATAATTAACAAACTATTATTAACAAGTAAATATTTTTAACAATAATTCTAGAACACAAACGAAATCCATTCAACGAAGATATAAATACTCGAAATGAATAATCTACCAAGCTTAAATTCAACCGATTCATTTTTCTGCAAATTTTGTAAATATCTCGTTAACACACACAACCAATCGCTACTACAATTATATATTCAATTATTTAAATAACAATGATAAATGGAAATTGTAGAGAAAAAAAATAAGTCATTATGAGAGTGTATAACCGTAGCGCAGAAGTTACTAAATGCCAAGCTAAAAAAGTTTTCCTGGTCAGTACGTTTACGACTATGTAAAAGTAGTGCAGTCAGGATGGTTGAATTTTTGCTTTCTATTTTCTCCCTTTTTTCTTCCTAATTTCCCTTGTGTATCTATGCATCTGTGGTCAGATGACATTAACTACCTAATTTTACAGTATAGCAATTTTAAAGTTTGTTTAGCTCTGAGAAATGACAAAAAAAAAAATGTTACACACGAGCCATTCGGGAGCCAAAGCGATCCACCCTGCTATTTAAAAATTTATTAATTTTATAACTTGGGAAACAGTAAAAATCCCAGTGATTTAATCATTAACCCTTTGCGCTCCAACTACCAGTCTGGCTGGCGTAACATGTAAAGACGATCTACTCCAACCACCAGTCTGGCTGGCATAACAAGTAAAGACGATATACTCCAATTATCAGCTCTACTGGCAACATTTTATTTTCTAATTATTACTAACTGTGGCGACCCAGTATTATTACTTTCTATCGTGATACATGTACAAGAAAACTCGGTCTACGTGTAGGCGACTGTTTTTTGAATTATCATACAAAAAAAGTTTATAAGAAATCAATTATTATATTCCTAAATTAACTTAACCTAATACATTGTAGGGTGAGCAAACGCCTACGATTTATGGTAGGGCCTCTCGAGGACACAGCCGGTCTGCAGGGATGAGGTGATGGTTGCCAGAACCATACCCGCTTAGTTTTAAGTTTACGATTGTTTAGTGTGTGTGTGAGAGGTAGAGGGACCAGGAAGTGAAGTAGAGGTCAGGGCGGGGTAAAAAGTGCAGGAGAGGACAGTGTAGATTTGGGAGTTGATTGAACAGTGTGATTTGAGCAGTAGTGTGGAAAAGAGTGCGGATTGTGCGGTCGAGTAGAATTTTATATTAAATAGTTTAATTAGCGTTACGCCTAGCTTGTAGTAATAAATTACAATTACGCTTAAACTTGTTTTCAATAAAACCCTCACATCCCACATTTCTACAATATGAATAAATTTTATATTATTAATCAATGTTTAAACCTTTGCACTCCGTGCGATTCTTTATCACCGAAGAAAAGAAATTTTATTTTGAACGGAAAAAATTACTATTGCTCGTGAAAGTACTTGTTTTTATTCACTTTATAAATATCCTTTTTCCTCTGGTAAACGAAACATAAATTTTTTATTTTGTAAATCATCATGGTGCGATATCTTTGGAAATTGAGCGTGATCATGTTGAAAACAGAATGTCCCCGTAGCGGAGCCAAAGGAGCGCTAAGGGTTAACTCTTTGAGGTACGGTGGAATTAAAAGCGTCCCACCTTTCTGATGTATTTCGCAGCATGGTGGGACATTTTTAGTCCCACCTCGAAATCTTGCAGTAGCTGCATGTGCATAGGCTTATATTTCGCCTTATTTACGTAAAGCAGTTGGTAATGTATTCAAACAATGTTAGAAATGTATTCGTTATGTTGGCAACATTCGACACGCAATTAACGGTTGACCAATTGTTATAAACGGAAGGTTTATTGCACTAACATTTTAACTAACTATTACTATTTAGTTATGTTTTTACACGACGTTATACCTTTATTAATAAAAATATACCAATTTTGTTTCATTTAAAACCCGATAAAATTGCATTGTGCAACATGGGTCTATTTTTGATCTGAAATCCTGTGCCTCAAAGAGTTAATACGCTTCTACAAAAAAATTTCATCAAAATGATTTTTTGCCGTTTATGTTATAAAAAAAAGTGTCAACCAAATTGTATATTTTGAATCTGAATTTATTTTAAGATACATCGAAGTTATTCAAGTTTTTCAGTTAATTCTCGTTAGTAAAAAATCATTTTTCTAAAAACTGCAGCATTTTCTTCAAAGCATCGTGATTACAAAATATTGCCTAAAAGTCCGTGGAGTAGACTACCGACAGGTGCAAGAAATCCACGGAGCGCAAAGGGTTAATTATTAACAACTTAATTCTATATTCGCGGAAGGAAATTATTAATCGCGCACTCTCCTGTTTAACCGCATAAATGAACGAACGTTACACATTTATTGCGAGTGAATGTTATATGACTCGTGGTTATGTCACACACGCTATACACCGGCTGTCTGCGCGACGTATCGATAAGCACCACTCGCATTCAATTATTCCATCGTGTGACCTGTCCAAGTGGATGCTCGACTCGAAATGAAACCAACTCCGAGCCGCGTCGCATATAAGCTACAGCAATTGTTTGCGGCAGGCAACTGCTTACAGCTAACCTCAATCAATAAGAACTTCAAACCAGCCAACTCTTCCTAAACATCCAGCTTATTGCGTTACGTGAAAAGTTCGTGGATAGTTGGTGAAAAGGTATGAAAGCGCATAAAGTAGTCAGAAATGGTTCTAGACGAAATTAGACCCGCGATGGACCATTCTATGTTACCGAAAGAAAACAATATTTTTTTTTGCTTTCTTTTTTTTTACCGAAATGGTCAAAATGACTGTTTTGCAATTTTTCATATAAATTCTGTAAATTTATAGTGGAGTGTTTTTATGGATTCTTTGCAATTTTCTGTAAGAAATATCAAAGAAGATTTATTTACCTTGTATCGTATATTTTTTTTAAATATCTATTACTTTAAATATTCTGGTAGAATTATATACACTTAAATCGTCGGTAGTTCTAGTGTTAACGCTAAAGCTACGGGTCAAATGATTGATTCGTAATTTCTTACAAAGTTGATCAATTATTTACGGTGCACTTTTGTGTATTTTTTGTGATTTTTCTGTAAAATATGTAGTTAAAAATTTGTTTCTGGCGGATTATGTGTTTTTCCAAGTATCTATTATTGTGATTTCCTTGATACAAATAGGTATAATTTAACACTAGAACTCCCGGCGATTAAAATAGACTTATTTGTATCAAAGAAATCAAAATGATAGGTATTTGAAAAAGTATCTATGATAAGGGTAACAATTCTTTGTACATATTTTTTACAAAAAGTCCTAGAAAATCCTCAAAAATACATCGTAAATTTATAAAATTTCTATGAGAAATTATAAACCAGTCGTTTTGACTGGTTCGGTAGTTCTGTTGTTAACACTAAAGCTACCGAAACGGTCAAATGACTGATTCGTAATTTCTTACTCTAATTTTATAATTATTTACGGTGCACTTTTGAGTATTTTTTATGATTTTCTGTAAAATATATGGTTAAAAATTTGTTTTTGACACATTATATATTTTTCCAAGTATCTATTATTGTAATTTCTTTGATAGACATAGGTATAATTTAATTGTAGGTTTAGTGTTAACGACCACTGTTAGATATGAGCTGTTCACAGGCCAAATCGATTAACTCCCTTAATCACTCAAAAATTGTAAATTAATTATGACATTAAAAAGTTGTGACATTAAAAATTTTATGAAAAACATTTATAATGTCATTTATAACGTCATTAAACATTTTGCAAAAAATTTTATAATGTCATTTATAATGTCATTAAACAGTTTACAAAAAATTTTATAATGTCATTAAACATTTTACAAAAAAATTTATAATGTCAATTATAATCTCTGAAATGATATACGAAAGAGCCGAGCTGATTGAGTAAATATTGTCTCGTATTTCACGGAGCTTACAATTAGTGCGATTATAGGTCAACCAAGTTTGATTCCATTAGGCAGTAATTTTTTTTTGTAAAAAACTTCCGTGCTTCATTAACTGGGATTTCCGGGTCTTTAAGGTTTACCCTCTCTATAGAAAATATTTTGTACCACAACCCTCTATATCGGTCAGGAGTGTAGTAACGCGAAAAAATGAAATTATTCTTTTCTACTTTACTTATCCATATCAATCAAATGCAAAAGTTTTGGGGAAAAAAGAAGAATCTGGTACGTTGTAGATATGGAGACGTATATTAACCAATTTTTTTTTCATTTTTTTATCGCAACGTTCTAGTTATAAAAAATTAAAAACGCAAAGAATAATAAATTTAATAATTCTTATTAAAGATTTAAAGTTACCACATTTATATATTTATACTAACGAGATACTAACATAACTATAATCCTATAATTTTTTTTAAATTTTTGATAAAATGAAACGGATTTAAGAAAAAATAAAAACCGATTTTTTCGAGACATTCAAAAACATTATTAGGGCAGCGGTTAAATTAAAAATTAAATTTTTAAACATAAGCCCGAGCCAGACCTGGACCTTTTTTTATCACGTTACTTACATATTTGTTCAATACTTTGTAACAGTCAGTAGTATTTATATAAAAACATTTTGAAAATACTTTAATCTTTAACTGTTTCCAGCAAACAGAGATTATATAATATTCTCTTAAATACATGGAATTTTTTGAAAATTAAAATATTCTTTTCATCGCTAAAAAAAATAACTCGAATAGTGACAGAGCTTGTTCAGAAATTTCCATCGATAAATTCCGAAGCTTTCGGTTCTACTTTAATTGCAAAGAGAACAATCTGCAATTTTCCAGTCGAGGAGCAAATGCTCTTCTGCAAAAGCATTTAAGTTAGTATTAGAAAAGGTCATTGTCGATAGAAGATAGATTCGAAAAATATGCTAATGCGATGGAACTTTAAATTTAAAATCGTTCTATCTTGTAAGATTAAACGTGAAATTTTGTCCCTGTGTTAGCAGAAGAATACGAATTGGATATTGATTTAATGGAAAGAAAATTACAAGCGAATAATATCTTTTTCCGTGTAGGTGATCATTAGGTTCCTGCAAATAAGAACCTCATTTTTTGTAACCTAATAATTCAATGTATTTTTACATCAGTGTATAATAGAGTGTAACATAAATAACTGCAAATTTATCTGAAGGAGCTTTGTATTTATTCACAAACAAACATTATAAAGAAAAATCGTTTTGATAAGAGTTTGTACAAACAATTTCTTCTTTGAACCGCGTATAAAAATATTAAATTAATTATAATATTTAACTTCGAAATTTTTATAACGATACGGTACATTTTTAACACAGCGTTAAAATTGAGAGAAAAGAGAATCTTGGTAATTAAAAATTTAGACAATGGATTCTATCCATCCCTCTGAACGCCACAAAATTTTTCTGGAAGCTATTTCAAAGTACCTTGAAAAATATCTATTTTTGAAGGAACTTATTAAAATTAACATATTCCTTTTCCGAATAAAGATAACTCTACATTACTTTATATCACGTGTACCACATTTTCCACGAGTTAAAGCTCGCGAAAAATGGCAAAAAATGATAAAAATAGCGCAAGCACGATGATAATAAAAATTATTATTCAACAACGAATAAATCAACGCATAAAAATCTACTTCGCGCGGTTGAATTTATCAACTGTAAAGCATAAATATTCCTTTCCAGTAGAATTATTTATCACTACGGAAAACTAATTTTATAAAAATAAGGTGTCACTGCGTGCGTTCTAATTATATACATACGAGAAGCCAAAATACCGGTCGATAAATCAGAATTATTAGTTCCGCGGAGAAACATAATATTTAAAATGCGATGCAAAAGCGAACGTTAAATTTTGTGCGTGAAATTTATATAATATACACTCAATTTACAAAAATTCTTTTATTTTTAACGTTGACACACATTGGTTACATTAAAATTTGAATTATACCTTCGTACTCGTCCACCAGGCATGTAATACATTAAACATTTTACAGACCGGGAAAAATAAAATTGTATCATTTTGAACCCATTAAACTCCTCGTATAAAATAAAAAAAAAAAAAATTAAATAAATTCTGTAATCGAATAAAATGGTTATTTTAAGCGTTACCTTAAACGTAGCTTATTTCAAGATATTCCGTGTATTTTACGTTCATCGAACACCCCCGGCTTAAAATTGCAAAGCGAAATCCCCTTTCAATAATTTCCGGTAATACCGCGACCATGGCTGCCATACGTTCTCTAAATTAAACGTGTCGGACATTTTTGGAACAATGCTCCTCCCGCGTCGCGACTCCCGAGGGGACTACATTTATCTGGCAAGCAAAACTTGCCGCATTAATTTCGCTCCTTTTAAATTTCTGCCCGACTTTTGTCAGCTTTCGCGTAACCGCCTCCTTTGTCAGGAGTATTAACGAAAATGCAAGTTATAATGACTCGGTAATAAGGGCGGTCAGATTTCGTTTCCGGCGAACGACTTAAGCATGGAGAAAGGAAAAGAAAGAGCGGGGCCAATTTATCGCGGCTCTGAACCGCGAAGAAGGAAGAGGATGAGAAGAGGAGTGAATAATAGGAGCAAGAAAGTATAGAACGCGAGAAGAAAGGAGGCGAGAAGGACAAGATTGGGGAGGAAATAAAAGAGGAGAGAAAGATGGCGAGGGTGGAAAGAAAAGACGGAAAAATTGGGCACAGGTTACGGTGTGCTATGGAAGTTGAATTCACCGATACGTCTTCGTAGACAAGACACAAGCAAAGAGGAACGGGAAGTAAAGCTCGTTCCAGCTATACCAGCACGTACCGGAAATTTACAATGGCCCCCGGTAACTGTGTCCACGGTACCACAACACCTTTGAGCGCACCTACGACGACGGTATCTCGTATAGCGTGTGTGGCAATCGCCATATGGACGCGGAAAATTAACTTGTTCCGATCAGCTGCCTCGACAACGTGTTTCCTCGCCTTCCACGTACCCCGCGACGCTTTAGGTCCTGATAATGGCTATTCATGGAATATATTCACCCGATAACGCGCGGTTTCCAGAATTATCTTGCGAAAGCTACGGTACGTGATTTATGAAAGAAATGTTATTAACCGTTTCCGTTCGCGATGAGCATTGAGTTTATAATTATGTATGACATCGTTCGGGATTAGTTGAACAACTCCGTTCCTTGAGAGGCGTAGATTTAGCGTATTTTTTTACGCGAAACTTGTGTTGACCCTTTGCACTCGAGGAGCGACTCTCATTCTGCGATTGGAAGAGACGTTGCTTAAGCGTGGCACGTCGATTTTTATGAAATTTACATATTGGATAGTGTTTAGAAAAATGTTTGACACGTATTTCTTTTTTTTTTTTTTTTTT
>SMSQ01012540.1:33918-52481 GCA_019453375.1 Ctenoplectra terminalis | reverse complement strand
AAAAAAAAAAAAAAAAAATACAAAACGACCGACATCTCAAAAACCGCCCAAGATTCAGATAGTCAAAGCTTCGATGAAGTGGCGACGAAATTATGGTGGCCAGTTATGAGACCGTTCTTGCGCCAGCTACGGACTAAATCCCGATTCCCGTGCAAGGACGTTTTCATGGTTGATACGGAACCGGAAGAGCGTAACAGGCGCCCATTGTTAGAGACCCATCGACATTGGCCTGATATTCTACAGCAGAGTGTGGCGTACGAACCTATCGGAGCAATTAAACTACCGGTAGACAGGGGTAGTTGTGATGTCACGGCATAACGGCGGCCATTAAGATAACATGCCCGAGGGTGATTAGCTTGCCTAATTACTGCGAGACGTCGTGGCACGACTACACTCGCCTCTGCTATCGGACGCGGACCTCCCTTCACTGACGAATCTTCAGCAACCACCGGGCACACCTGTCGCTCCGATCCTCTTCTTCGTGGCTTCCTTGTCAGTACGTTGCGTCAGGTGACGGAGATAACACATGTACACACCGTACAACGAGGCAACCAGAGTTTGGGGACTGGCCAATAACGTAAGTACGTACCGGTGTTTGGCATTGATAGTGGGAGAACTTAAAAAAATATAATTTTTGGTTTTATAAATTTGCATTCTTGAAAATACTGAGTATAAATAATAAAATAATAGTAGAAAATAATAATAAATAATAAAAGTATAAATAACTGAATTAATAATAATACTGAATAACATGAATTGATTATTATATATAGTTATTATTAATCATTGTGGTGTTTGGAAAATTTGGTACGGATAGAAACATAATGTAGACTTTGTATTTAACAGTAGAATTACCGACGATTAGAATAGATTTGTTTGTAGCAAAGAAATAAAGATGATGAGTATTTGAAAAAATTCTTATAATAAGGGTAGTAATTCTTTGCGCACATTTTTTGCAAAAGATTATAGAAAATCCTTAAAAATTAGCCACTGTAAATTTATAAAATTTCTATGAGAAATTACGAGTCATTTCGACTGGTTCGGTAGTTCGAGTGTTAATAAAAGCAAATATTAACGATTGTATATAATTATTAATTAATTGTCGCGATGTTTCGTAAATTTTGTAATAATAGAAACGTAGACCTATTTAATAACAAATTTGAAATTTTTCGAGTTGTGCTGCTATTAATGCCAAGCAGGGATATGTAGTAGCATATAGTTGCTTAATATGAGGAATATTAATATTCATTCATATTTATTAAATTATATTAACGACGGTCATCGCGCGGTTGTATTTTTGGATACAAAGAAAAACAGCGAAACGGTAGTAATTATTAGATAACATTTCTCTGTCTAGTCGCTGAACTGGGACCACTCGCCAAAAATATAAATTTCTCACACACGTACATCTGTTATGAGTTTGCGTTTTCAATAAACGATAAAACGAAACAAATGCGAAGAGGAAAGATCGGAGACAGAATGACTAAATGGCTAAACAGTGAAATGGAATTTATTTTTTCAAAAGTGATAAAACAGTTTTATAGCGCGGTGTACATCTATAATGTATCGAAAGTAAAATCGATCGGTCGCTCGCGTTAAAATAATTTACCAAGATTACAAATCACAGCTTGAAAAACGATTCTGATAATTTTGCTGCGATTATATCTAGATACAATACATACATTTTATATAAAAACAAACAGAATAACGAAGGTATACGATGTGTTTTATACCTTGAAGATATGAATCGATTATTTTTAATTTTATGCACGAAGTATGAATAGAAAATTAAATTAGAAAACCATTCCTTGAAGTATTCGTATTATCTACTGGAACATTCGACATTTTGGGAACTATTAATGATATGCAAACTAGGTATTCGGTAAATTGGGGCAGTTCGCCGTAAACCTTGAGCAAATTTACGAGTTCTTTGAATTCTAAGGTATAGAAACCCACTGATTAAATTCCTGAATTAGAGATCAAATCTAAACGTTTCATTAACTGAATATCCCTCCTGATCAACATTGTTCCTTTAAATATAACAAGTACTTTATTGTCAAACCTATGCGTCAAACATGTTAGAAATATGCGCTACGCGAAAGATATACAAAATAAAAAAACATATTTTTAAAACCTTCTAATCCCAAAATAAATTCGTATCTACATAGGACTAGGTCCTATTTATTTACAAATTTTCTATAAAAATAATCTCACAATTTATGCACTTAAGCTTTCATCGCTTAGTTTACTCGATTTTTATATAAAATACTGTTACTATATTTTATACTTTTGTATAGAATGCTAATGTAATGTAACAAAAGCGCAATTTTAAGAAGGCAAAACGAAGATGAATATATCTATTTTTTCAGTAACTGTACATGTTAATGATTTAATTCTTTATTCAATTCTTTAATACTGTGTCAATTGCAAAAAATCGAAATATTATTATTCGACATTATAAATCGAAATGGTATTTATGCTTCTGGTTCTCAGTTTTAAAAATTAAAATTACACTTAAAATTAATTTTATAAACTTTACTACACGTATAACATGTCTTCAGTGTATTTGGACCATGAACTGCGCCACGAGCGAGCTCAATTCTCGTCGCGAATAATCACTTTAATATCTTGGAGATCGAAAGGAACGCGTACAAAGCACGAAACGTGAGAATCGTCACGGTTTGCATTAATCATTTCCAATTGATTTTGCTGAAACAAAGGTTCCACGGATTTGGAACGTTAATGTTTGAAAATTATGATAATACAATGATGAAGTATTCAAATTTCGAAACATTTTCATCGCGATGGGCCTTGGAATTCGCGGAGAATCTGTAGCATTTGCAACTTCTTAGAATGCGAGACAAGTAAGACGCATCCTCGCCATCTCGGAAATTACATCCAGCCGCATCTTAATGCCAGAATGATATTCCCGCTTTAAAAACTTTTGCATTACCCCGGAATAACACCGACCGAGTCGTTCCGCGATTACTCCAATTTTTTTTCTTTTTTTCTCTCCCGTGAAACATGAATCTTTTAACGCGGCAAGAACGATCTGATAAGCCGGTAATCATTCAAAGCATTATATTCCTCTGCATATTTTCTGGCCAATCTTTTGTACGCTATATACTTTTATAATTCTTTCATTCGTCGAAACGGTGAAATGAAAACACCAAATTGATCAGAACTTATGAATGAACAAGAGGAGGAAGTTTCCGAAGAAACTCATTCGAAGAAATCATTTACTTAACATTAAAACTACTGTAAGAATCGACGGTTCTTTATTAATCAAAATGCGCGGTAGCGACAAGTCCTCTTCTATGAGTATATTTTTGTAAGATCTGGAAACGTTCGGTGGTCGACTGTTCGGCACGGTGATCGAATGATGAGTGACCTCCGGCCGTTTTTCCCCAAAGATCGGCTGGGGTTCCCAAGAGCCGAGGGTCCGTCTATTTTCCGTCAGGCCCGGTTGTAAAACAGTCGTTGGAGCTGTCGCACAGCTCGTGCTGAGATTATTTATGGTGGTCTCTGTATGTTATGTACAAATTGTTGCCTCTCATTATTTTCGTTTCTAACACTACCAAAGCGGTCGAACGACGAGATATCAATACGAAAATTTTTCTCGATACATTTATTTGTAGTTGATACGACATTAATTCATAATAAAAAAAAAAAAAAGCGTCAGGTGGGAGAAAAGAGTGTTCGGTATGAACGAGGTGTTAGGAAAGAGTGTTTGGGCCGAGTGACAGTATCGGGAAAAGATTAAGGTGTGAATGAAGAGTGTTTGGGCCAAGTAAGGTGTGAATAAAGAGTGTTTGGTCCGAGTGACAATTTTTATTCGAGTGAGAATCGTGCGCGGTAAGGATAAACGCAAAGTGTGTGAATGCGTGTGAGAATCTGTGATTGAACGTATGCGTGCGGATGACTGTATAAAAGCGAAGCTAGGATTAAGAAAAGGGCTTTTTTTGAATATTATGATAATACAATTGTTGGAAACGAAAATACTGAGAGGCAAGAATTTGTACATAACAACAGGAGGCCACCATAAATAATCTCAGCACGAGCTGTGCGACTGCTCCAACGACTTTTTCACAACCGGGCCTGACGGAAAACAGGCGGACCCTTGGCCCTCGGCAACACCAACCGATCTTTGGGGAAAAACGGCCGGAGGGCACTCATCATTCGAGCACCGTGTCGAACAGTCGATCACCGAACGTATCCAGATCTTACAAAATATAACCATAGAAGAGGACTTGTCTCTACCGCGCATTTTGATTAATAAAGAACCATCGATTCTTACACAATGATGAAGTATTCAAATTCCGAAACATTTTCATCGCGCTGGACAGTGTATCAAGGAGGGAACGTCGGATTTTTCTTGAATAAAATTTGTCATTTATCATCAAAAACTACACCACTTAGTGATATCTCCACAATAGTTTTAAAGAACATGAAACTTGTCGGAATTAAAGTTACTGTTCGAGGTAGAGGATCAAAGAGAATATCTTTTTGTATATTAAATAAATTATGTTCGGAAAAGACGAAGCGAACAAGATCGCGATGACAGAGAGAACAAACTTTATAGAATAAACATTTGTTGAACGTATGGCAACCAGAAAAAGATATCGATGCCATCTCCTATCTCTCTGACAATTATAAAGCAGAACAATCTCTCTATAAATAAATATAATTATGAATATAAATGTACTAAAAGTACGTTTTTAACGGTGCTACCAGCAACACAATTTCCGCGTAAAATAGTTTGCCACGAATAGAAATTCGGTGCATCGGTTTAGAACTTTTCGACACGAGTTCCCAGTTTTTGAGAGTTGTCGCGAACTAGTACAGGAGTCAACTGGGCCACGGTTTTCCCTATATTTTCAGCGACTACGAAAGTCCTGTCATGTCCTATTTTCTATTCGCGAATAACACGTATTATCCAACATTCGACGCGGCATGAGTCAATCTATACAGAAACCTAATAACCACGGCAGTATTTTAATCAACGATTAACAGACTGAATTAATTCGTCAAATTTAGAAATTCATAGAAAAACGACCCTCGTAGATTTTTCAATTATTTTGTTCTGCAACCCAATCTAGTGCAGTTGATTGCAAAATAATTAAAAGTATTTGAAAAATCGAGATGAAAATCCCAATATAATCAAAATTTAAGCATTGAATATAAAAAGAGATACAAAAAAAAAAAATTATTAACTTTCGAAGAAGAAAATTTTTAAACGATCGCTAATAATGAAAAAGAATGAAAATTGAAGACTGCATTTATGAAGAAGAAAAAATTGTTATTGAAAAAAGAAGGAAAGACCAAGAAGAGATATTGAAAATCTGAGAAAATTGCAAGGAAACGAGTCACAGTTTTATTTAATTAATCAATATCGATCGACTACGCTTACATCAACCGGTATTATCCATCAGTAAGCTGTCTGATAATTATTCAGAGTAGAGAAACGATTAACATCCGAAGTCTAGCTCGTATCGTTCCTTCATGGAAGCCATCGTTCACGTTGCGTCAGCACTGTCAGTAGAAACAGCATGAAAATTAATTAGCAAAAACAATCAGGGTAGTTTCTTGCCAGTGTTTACTCTTCCCCGTGCAGCTATTCGCTTCTGTTTAACGTTCGCAATCGCGATCAATTTTAAAATCTGATAAAACGTTCCTTTCGTTCTCTCTGTGAAAAAAAAAAATACAGATCGTATGCTTAACGCTAGAACTACCAAAATAATCAAAATTTCCATATCATGATTTCATATTAAAATTCTATAATTTTGAGAAATTTTTCGTGATTTTCTATTAAAAATATGTACAAAGATTTAATTCTCTTGGATTATGCATTTTTTTATAAGATAATAAGATGGTTCGATCACTTTTTGGAAAGAAATATTTTAATATATCGCGAAGTACGATTTATATACATTCTAAATTACTTATGCACTGCTTTAATTCGCCTCGAACAACAAAAATATAAAAAACCAATGATATAATAGCTTGTTTCTTTTTTTAATCAAGAAATACCAACATTGCAAATGGACGGTCTGCATGTTCGGGTTAGAGCGTCCACCCATTACAGATAAGACTGAATTTAGAAAATACCAAAAAATGGAGCTTACACAAAATATAATGCAAGAAAAAATTAGTCGATCTGTCGCTTTATTCTTCAATTTTCCACATAAATCAATAAATCAATTCCAAATAAAACAATTCTCGTTCGCGAAGGTTTCGAAATAGTTCTTTTTAGATTCACTTTCCAGCATTCACAAAACTTCAAATATAATTCATAATACACATCCAGTTTAATATGTACACAGCGACAATTGTCAGTACGAGAATAATAATAAGTCGATTTAGTTGTTTTATTCTGAGATATTAATATTAGCCGGTCTCTCCTTATGGTTCAAACTATCCCGAACTTACCCTATACATTTAATTTTAAATTTCTTCGGTACAAATAAATAGCAATTATCTCAAATATATAATTATAAATAGCAAAACAAATAATAATGACAATTTACAGAATTTATAGAAAATAAAGCTGATCGGTTCAACATCGAAATCGTTCAAACGTATATTGTATTAGCACTGTGAGAAATACACGATTAGCATAAGCTTCTATAAATATTTCGCACAAATAGAGGGTTGAATCAGTGTAATTTCCGAAGCAATTAAAGCACAATTATTCATACAAAACTGGAATCAAAGGGACCTATTTTGCAGCGACCTGTACCAGGCCAGAAGCTAACTAAGTTTCCTAATGCTCCTAAGGCTATATCTAATGCGCGCTATATTATCACCATGCCGGAGATAAGTCAGCATTAATTATTGACGATAACGCGGTAAACTAACCCCCAGCGGCATTAATTATGCTAATCATTATGCTAATGATTATACGACCAGCTCTTAGCCACTTCATGCATGTATGCATGAGTCACTGACAAGTAATCATACTTAATTGTTCGATCGCGTAATCACCCCTATAACGACACGGTAAAAACTAACGTCGCCGAACAAAGGGGTGGTGCGTTGCACCGGATCGCGTCTACACGGTCAATGTTAATTATTAATCCGTGTCCCCGCGTAATAACTTAACCCTAACCAACCTTTTAGCGCGTCATCGGAGCTAATGCGCCGTGGTGCTCTGATAACAATTAACCAACAATCCTGACGATCTTCTTGCGAATCTTAATTTTCATGGTAACAGATTTCTAATGAACGTCCAGGTCAATTATGAGAGGTGAAAGAAGTGATTTTAATACTGAAACTACCGACGACTAAAGTATACATGTTTGCACCAGAGAAATTACAATGGATGTTTGAAAGAATATACAACGCAAGAGACAGGAATCTTTGATCGTATGTTTTAGAGAAAATTACGGAAGATACTTAAAAATGCGAAATTAAGAATTTGTAAAATTTGTATTATAAGTTACGAACCGGTCATTTGACCGTTTTGGTAATTTTAGTTTTAAGATAGGTGGTATGAAGATACACCGAGTGGTGTTCTAGAAATGTTTGGTTTGATGAATTTTGAGAAAAAAAGGATGAAATAATTTGTTTTGGTTATTCTGGATACGCGTTTATTTTCTTTTGGATCCGGTAATAGATATAAGTAAGAAGCACTACTACATATTTGACAGAAAATCTTAGACAATGCTAAAAAAATACCATTAAAAATTCACAAAATTCCTACGAAAAATTACAAAAAATGAAGCACTACGTAATACATAACACAAAATCTCCGAAAATACTAAAAAAATATCATTAAAAATTCACAAAATTCTCCGAAAAATTACAAAAAATGAAACACTGCTACATACTTACCAAAAAAAATCTCAGAAAACACTAAGAAATACATGATTAAAAATTCGCAGAATTCCTATGAAAAATTACAAACCGGTCATTCGACCGCTCTAGTACTTTCAGTATCGAAAAACAGCATCAAATACCTGTTTTCCTCGACCGACAAAAAGTTGAAAAAAATTTGACACCAAGGACCCCAATAAAAATAGGTTTCCGCGGAACCAATTGTCTTGTTAAAAACCATATTATCGATTTCGTTGTACACAGAACAACGCGCGACCGATGGTTGCGTATTTGAAAAAGACGTGCGCTTGGAAAGGAGTGTCAGCATTTTCA
The DNA here is from genome assembly GCA_019453375.1 of Ctenoplectra terminalis. NCBI lineage: Eukaryota > Metazoa > Arthropoda > Insecta > Hymenoptera > Apidae > Ctenoplectra > Ctenoplectra terminalis. The sequence goes on along the minus strand of SMSQ01012540.1, from coordinate 44,333 downwards.
CGGGGAATATTTGGTAATTTTAGCAGTGGTCCACGTGAGATGGGAAGATAAAAGGGAGACAGTAGTCCAGCGAGCGGGAATGATGTAATTACGTAGTTAGCGGGACCTCACGTAACGGCTTGACATCTGTCTTCTGGCTCGAGAGTCGTTCTAACCGGCATCTGCCGGTGTCGCCCACTTCGTGTTTCAAGGAGCATTTTTCATCCGACCGGATACCGGCTCCCTCGTTATTTCCTAGAAAGATTAGAAGCGGCCTGGCTACAGGAAAAGGAAGAAGGAGGATCGCTTGGCTCGCTAATTACGTTGCGATCGTCGAGCAGTTTGCGAGGCACACCACTCGAAAAACTGCATCTTACGTTTTTGCTCTTAACTTCGAGCCTCTTGACCAAACGACGTTTCGAAGAGTTTGCTCGGTGAAGGAGAAGAATACTCTAACTATCCGCGACGATCTTCTACTATTCACGAACCGGTAGAGATTATTGTCTGGGAAATAGTGTACGTGAATCGAAAGAACTTCTATTGTATTTTTTGAACTGTTCCAGTTGGATTGGATACCGTGCAATAATTTTCTGAATAGTGGTAGGAGTTCGAAGATTTACGATAGGTAGGGTAGATAGAGGCGGATTGGATCGAAATAAGAATTTAGTTGGAAGAAAGATTTTTAAGATCTTTAAATGTAAATATATATCATTATAATTGGATCTAGTTGTATAAATAATCTAAATCCAGGATTTAAAGATTTGTTTATATTTTTAAGCAAGAATTCAGTCGAAAGAAAGATTTTTAAGATCTTTAAATGTCAGTATATATCGTTATAATTGAATTTAATTATATAAATAATCTAAATCCAAGTTTTAAAAATCTTTAAAATTTTTTAAGTAAGAATTCAGTCGAAAGAAAGATTTCCAAGGTCTTTAAAAATCTTGAAATCTTGAAATCTGAATATATGCCATTAGAATTAAATCTAGTTACACAAATAATCTAAATCTAAGTTTTTAAAATCTTTAAAATAAGAATTCAATCAAAAGCTTAAAACATTTTCTTTCTTATTAATGTTCAAGCTAAATTGGTATTAATTACGAATTTAAAATAAAAAATTAGCTTTCTAAATTCTGACTATTAATTTTAAACCATGAAAATAAAATTTACCGTGCTATTTGCGTTAATCGACGAAATGAGAAATTTAGTGGTTACCTTTGCAATCATAAATAGAAAACAAAATGAAAAGAAATTTTTAAAGTCAAGATTCGCATATTATAATAATTTAACTCCAGATTATTTCCCACGTTTATCATAATGGTTAAAATTTCTTCTTGTATATATTTAACACAAAAATGGAATTGCGAAAGTAAAAAACTTCTATTCTAAAAGGACTGACGTAAAAACAGGCTTTGTTCCATTTACAGATTAAATATTTGGTCCTGTACTTTTTTAAACATGCAAAAGAGCTAACGGTGAATCCAATGTTTCAGCGGTTAACATCAAATTGATCGAAAAAGTACATTAAAACAAAACAGTAAACAATCGTGTTCTTCGGATTTACAATTTTCATTCCCAAAGATCGACCTCATTCTACTTTCACGCTCGGCAAATATTTGCACGTTTAAAAAACTGGAAATCACGTATTCCACCGATCGTAAAAAAGTCAGCAACACAGAAGAGCGGAGTTAATCTTTAAAGAATTAAACGGATATCTGGTCGGTTTTATCCGAAATGCAAAGCAATGAATGATTTAAAGGCGAATCTACACGAAAAAACAGGGAGTTACGGAATCGAACTGACACACAAAACGAATCCAACGAATATCGAAAAAGTCGGCTGAAAACCATCCCAGACGACCTTCGATATTCAAATACGGAGCCGAGTAACGTCGATCAGCTTCTTCCTCCTTGAAATGGAGTGCCGTCGGCCAACATTTATCTTCGAAGCCGGCTGGTTAGCGCAAAAATTAGCTTTTCGCCCGACCGGCGCAAGAAAACGGTACCGAGGATGTTGGATCTGCATAATTTCGAAGGAGTTTCACGTCGAATGAACGGACAAGAAAGGAGAATGAAATAAAAAGGAGCAAGAATACGAAGATGAATCGCAAGAAGAAGAAGAAGACTACGAGGAAGAACAGCAGGGTTTGAAGACGAAGAAAAGAAGGAAGTAATAAAACAAAGAGAAAGAGAAGGAAGAGAAGCATGAGCAGAGAAACAAAATGGACGACAGTGGGAGGAATGGGAGACGCCTGAGAAGTCTAATCCACATTCATCAGGCTTATAAAACACCGACAGGAGAGCTTCATGATACCTAGCTTCCTTGGCCATCGCGTTTTCCGCGCACCGGTGAGAATAAACCCTGTCTCTGAACTCGAGTAACATCGTTACTGGGAAGGCCGAGCCGCCGCCGCGAAGGATAGCCCTCTACATTTTCATTGGCATTCATATTACAGAAGAACGGCGACGATAACGAACCTTATTTAGGACAGCTGCGCGACGTGGCGAAGTATAATCAACATTCATTAAAACGATTGCGAGTTCTCGGAAGGAACTCACTACTGGTCGCAACTTTGCTTAACGTCTGTACCGATTGAGGGACAGAGATGGGATAGGATGAATTTGGCGAGGCAGCCTGCTTATTTACTAGGAAAGAAATTTAGAAGCGCACGGTACTATGCATCTACCGTACAAATGGAAAAACGTTCTCAAGTATTCTTTTTGTTTTTGAGAAAAATGTTAGAGTGGTTTCTTGTAGGTTAAAATCTATCGGTTTCTTAGGATAAAAAAGGTAACAATTGTCTAGATTTTAAAAAATATATTGGGAAGTCTGCATAGAAAGATATGTAGGTAGAAATTCATTAATTTCAAATAAAGTAATTCAATAAAATAAAATAAAATAATAGAAATAATATAGCACACTGCGAGAACTAAATAATAAATATGAGCATTAATAAATTGAAATCTAAAAAAGAAAATATCTACGTGCGTATCTTAAAATAGAACAAAACGCAATATAGATATTCAGGAGTTTAAGTTTCAAGCTAAACATACAAATAAGAAACCTAGATAGAAACCTCAATTTTAATTCTTAAAAAAGTAAGTCTGATACAATAACACTGATTTCTAATACAAGAACAACCATGCATTAGAAAGCAAAGGATCCCTAAGAAAACAAGCTATTAGCTCCAAAGTATCAATAATTCGCGAGACGAATTCATCTTTCCCCATTACGAAATTAATATACACAATTGAAGAACCACAGAAAAACACGTTCATCTTATAAATTAAACAAAATCACAGTTCATCGCCGAACAGTCTCCGAGGCAGCTCAAAGCTCCACTGAAAACATTCGGTTTCTCGGATCCGCGTTCGAACAATGATTCCCGTATAATCGAAACGCAGGGAGCTCTAGCGAGCCTTTTGACTCAGCAGAGTCGTATACAAAGACGCAATTCCTCACCATGTAAGATCCACGATGGCAAAAGGCTCCGTGTTCCACATACTGTGTCTAAGATGTGAAACGCGCGTCCTTTCTGCGCGCCCAGAAGCCCTCGTTACGCTTTGGGCCGCGTCCAACGGGTCGCTCGTCGATGTTAGGTTCCAGGAAGGCTCCAAAGAGCCAGCGGTCCTCCCTGCAGATCTTTCCAAGTCGTCTTCGCTCGTTTCTCCTGCAGCTACCAGCTGTACGGGCCACGGCGTCACGTAGCAAGATACTTTGCAGACGGACAGAAGGGCGGTCGGTGGGACCGAGGGGGACCGAGTGGAATTAGCCGACTAGCGGCGGTACTTTCGTCGTGATCTCGATGGGGTGGAAACGACTCCTGGAGGAGGGAGAACGATAGCGCTCTGGATATGTCCTGGCGGTAGTCAGGTGCCGCGTACGTGACGTTCCTTTTTTGCAGTTACCGCCATTCCACCAGTCCACTTGCCGGTGAAAGTTTTCTTTTCTCTCGTTTCGTTCCTTCTTCCAGGCTTCCTGTCGTTTTCTTCTATTCTCCACAGTGTCGTCTTCCTTTTTAGATGTATCGATCAACCTGATACGTATGCACGATATGTTTGTACCCTTTTCGACAGGGATCCGAGAAGGAGGACGTCGAAGACGGAGTATAAAAGTGACACTGATTTAATATCCTGAATCTTGTGTTACGCAGGCTTGTAACTTTTTCTCTGCGCGTTTTTATCGGGTCGCGTAGGTGATGATTTTGGAGATTATATCAGTGAGTATTTTTTCTACCACAGGGTTCTTTTTTTTGTTATTAGCTAACTTTCGTAAGTCTTGTTCCAGTCACTCGATTTCAAGATGTTGTAATGTGTTTTTAATGGGATAAATATCGGTTGCGAAACGAAAAGAAATAATTTGATAGCGAATGTTAAAGTCAAATTGTGGGGATCGAGGATATAAAAAGGAACCCGGCGAATGAAGAGACGCCTTTTGAGTCATGATACTTGTTTCTGGATAACGATTCCGTTTGACTCTGCTTGAATCTTTATTTCTTTATTTTATTATTATGTTTATCATTGTAATCAAGACTAATGTTCTAACATACTCTGTTAAATCATTAATTAAATTGTTTCTCTAGCCACTTTAATAGTTCTAGTGTCAATTACATGTCACTGGCGCATTTGAAGTACGACACTTAAAAGCTGGCAAACAAACATATGCAAAGAATAAACCAGAGCTATCGGCGAATAATCGCGCTAAACAGTTCAATTAACAAACATTAATTACAACCGAAAACTGTCTCTGCAACCACAATTTTTCCATCCCACTCGAACACCCAACGTCAACAAAAAATCAGGCCAGAACTGTATCATACCAATTCTCCATTAACTGCGATCAACACGAGCTAACCGGACGAACACAACATCCAACAAGAAGAGAACCGGCAGCAACGTCTGTTTCCAGAAACAACCGCGAGGAATCTCGGTTCGACTCCAAAGTGGATCAGAAAGAGGACAAAAGAGCATCGAGGCTAAGAAGCAGTCACGCTTTTACCGAGTCGTTATTTTTCCCAAGTCGGTGCTTAGAGCCAGCGGCAGCCCGGTACGCGTGCCGGAAAAAAGTGTCCGCGAACTTGGCGCCGTAATAATTTCGGCAAAAAGGTCGGAACTTCGGCTATTCCGCTTTCCATTAAGCGGTTACTCCTCCCGAAACTTTGCCCTTCCAGCTCGATGCTGGCAGAAAGCGAGCGAGCCGCGAGACTTCTTCGCACGAACAAATGAGAAAGGCAGGCTCTCTTCTCTTGGTTCGAGGAAGAGGAAAGCAGGTGGACGGTCGAAGCACGTGCTACGTTCTAACCAAATTCACGGTAGTTAAAAATGCCCCAGGTCGGAGAGCAACGGTATCATCGTTATTAGAACAGTCGCTGAGGGTTGTTGGCTGAGTTACGGGGCAATTATGCCGCGGGGTAATACTCGTATGTCAGACCGGAATGGTCCAACATCCCCCTTCGTTCGTGGAAACCATCCTCGGGGCCGGTTTTATATGGGCTACGTATCTTGCGTTTAGGATCGCCACTCCCGAGGAATGTCGGCTCTCTCAATTTCAATGAACTCTGCGCTCAGATCGATCAAAAACCAATTACAGGATTTATGTAATTCGATTCGGCTGCGCGAAAATTCTTTTCCTTCGTGTTTTAAAAACTGAGCAAAATTTAGGAAGCGCACGAATTAATTTTCAGTTTAATTATATTCCACGTTGCTTTAAATTACTTTCAGCGTGATTTTATATGAATTAATATATTCGTTCCAACCGAGGTAACTCTTAATTAATCATCGTATGTGCAAGTCCAACTGCTGTACGGATTTATGCGAATGGAACTGTTTATATGTACGTACCTGTCTTGAATAGAAAAATATTCGTATTTTTAAAAGGATTCTTCTCGTAACGCGTTTTCGTTACAAATTAGTCGAGCTTCCAAAATAAAAAATTCTACAATTTTTCACGTGGTAAATCACAGGTGCCTCATCGTTGATGCAATAAGAAAACATGTATGCTCGATGGCTTGTCTCATTATCCTTCATTATCGTGGATACTTTTATCCCAATACACCCATATTTCTCGTTTATGTATTACTCGATAATCAGACTTTTTTTTAGTATCGGTCGAACATAATATTTAAGGAAAAGGAACGGCGATCCACGTTGCTTTTGTTTCGCTTCGTTTCACGATCGATAGGAACTGCTTATAAATTATTACGAGATTTACAGACCACGTCAAACGAGAAATATCAAGTTAAAATGAAACCTCTCGTTCTGCAACTAATTAACATTCTTCTTTTCACAGATTCTCATTATTTCTGTGTACCCTCTTTGCTTTGTGTACCTGTTCGTCCGTGAAAAGAGGTACAGGGTCAGCAAGGTAAGCTGAATGAATAAGTCATTAAGTGGTACAGATTCAATTTTCAGTCTCTCCATCAAAGGTGAGGTATTTCGTTCATTTCGTCCAACTTGATCAAATTGACTGATAACAAGCCGTGAAAGAGAAATGCCTTTGTATCCTATATTATCGATCAACGTTGAAGCATAAGCTTAGCGTTTTAAAAGCAACGTGGCAATCCACGTTGTCGTATGCTAATCAAAATATAGCAACGTTCGAGACAACAAAATTTTATAAATCTTTTTTCACGTACTTCAAGGAAGAAAATAATTTCAAAACGATTTAAAAATGGTTAGTGTTCGAAACATGATTATATCTCCTAAAATACTAAGTTTTCAATAACTTTATTTTATACCTTTCTTCAGAAAATGACTCTAGAAATCAATTAACTAATACAGAAAAGTCGTACAGTATTATTAAAAAAAAAAAAAAAAAAATATATGCATTAGAAAAATAAAATCATGCTAAACGTTATTAGAGCTCATTAAATAATACAAATTTTTCCACCGACTTTTTTTTATTACTTTCACTTGGAGTAAAATTGTACAGCCTGGCCCAATTACTAGAATTACTTTATATTTATATGAAAATAATTTTTCTAGCATCTCGTTTACAACAAGGAAATCACATTTTTTCAGAGAAGATAAATAGAGAACGTGTGCATCATTATTATATCCTGTAATGTTTCTCATACACGGTACGATCGCATGCTTGGAAAACAATTTGTGTTACACATTACAACGTATACCTTTTTTCTAATAAAAATACCATGCAGTTAAAATAGAAAAAAAAAAAAATAAATAAAACGACATCGAATGCAATTACTTTCTACGTATTTTATGGTAAAAGACTTGTGTACCAAGGGGTATGTACGCTCTTTAATTACGAAACTTCGAAAATTAAAAGGAAATAAATGAATTTACGGGTAGTCGCGAAACTTAACGCAATTAGAGCAGATTGAGGAAATGAATTTTAATTTCGTCCTCTTTGAAACGCGGGCTGATTCAAAGGACACTAAATGGACGACGAAAGCTGGCTGCTCTACGAAAATCTTGAAATCCATTGTTTTCAACGAGAATAAACTTTCTTTTCCGTCTTCATTTGCGCGCTTATTGTTGCTAGCACGGTCTTATCTTCTTGCACGTTTCATTTGAGACTATCGACTCGCCGCGTGATAATACGATCTCTCCCGTGCTGAAGGTGCGACCAATTTAAACTTAGCGAATAGCAACGCTATTTTCACTGTCTACGCCTCTGCAACGAAAACTTTTTCAATTTCAACGAAAACTTCTAATAAGGTAAATATACATATAACTTTTGTCGCGCGGATGCGCGATACGCATCCCCACGCACTCTCGACGATTAACGTTTCAGCTTTGTATGCCTTCAACGCTGAATATTACCACACAAAAGCAGAATCCACAGTTTAAGGATTCGAAGCTCATTGGCTCGTACTAAATAACGACTACTGACGTTACAATTTATTAAAAATTAATAATCGGAGCCATTATCCACGAGGTATGCTTTATTTAATTCCTCGAGTCAGAATAAATCATTAAAATTACCCCAAATTCAATTTTTCTTTATATTTTACACTCAATACAAATATCCGACAAATATTATAGTAATCTGCACCATTAAGCTGGATTATTTCCTCTGATAATCAATTAGATACAACAAAACCTATTAAATTAATTTTATCGTAATTGAATTTAACTGAAATCCTCTTAAGCGCGATCAAACATCGACGCAAGAAAGGAAGTTGAACCAAACCACGCGACCTCTTTCGCACAGAATGAAACCGTTCTCACGACACAGTGTCTCAACCACCTAACACCTTGCTCGCACGTACACGAACGCAACGTACTTTTAAAAGTCCCGAAGACGTCTTACACACCAGCCTGAAAAACTTACGCAAACAACCTACGCTTCCAACAAATATACCGTGCCACTTTGTCCATCGCAACTTTTCCAAGGGATCGAAAATAACCATTCCTGGCACCGCAAGCCACAAGCCTGCCCATAACAATAATTATGTCGTTTACAACCCCCGTCGGTCCACGAGCGCGGCAAATTGGGAACAAACATCGGGCGTACGTGTCCCTAAAGCAACCTATTATTCGTTCGCGTAACGGCTCCTCGTAAAAGAATCCATGGTGGTTGGTGCGAAACTAGCCGCACCTAACTTTTACCCGGTGCAGCTACGAAAGAGGCCATATAGCACCTAAATGGCACAGCGGGATCCCTCTCTTTCTCCCTCGGCGCACACGCTGGGTAGCAAGTTGTTATCGCTATCACGGCCAGATAGCTCTTCGAAGTGCATTCGAGTGATCGTCGACGGGGATCACAGTCTTTGCTGAGGCCAGCTAGCCGCCGCTTGGCTGAGACTGCCGGTGATTCATCACGAGACACTCCGCCGTGTTTAGATAGTCTCTTCCTCCGCCTCCTTCGTTCGCCGTTTCTCCTTCAGCCGAGACATTCTTCGTGACGTCTGCCTCTTTCTCACCCTGTCTCGGTCCCTCTTTCGTTCGCCAGCCTTTCCTAACACCGTTTTACATTATCACGGCACACCTACGCGCGAGATCCTTCAAGAGGGACAGGCAGAATCCTCACGAGTATTCGATGAGCTGACATCGCTCGGAGGAAACGAGTTACGGACCGAGTACCGCTTAACGAGCCGACTTCTTACTCCGCGGCGAGAAAAGCTTCGGTGAATTTTGAAAAGTCTCTGCAGTTTTTTTGCACTTTCACAGGTGCGATCGCGGGAAACGAAGTTGGGTCGTTTGAAATTCGCTTTTGCATGGAAGAAGCATCGATGCGACCAATTTTTCACCAAAGTCGAGGGTGTACTGTTTGCTCGTCAGGTGTGAGATATTCGTGAAAAGGATTTCTATGCAAATATTGTTTGAGCACTGTTGAATAAATGTGCTGAGAATTTAGTGCTTTTTATTATTGACTCGGATTTCCATTTGTTGGGTGCATAGACATTATTTGTTATAAAAATAAATTTTCTGGGAGGATCATTTTTTTTCAATTGTAATTAATCACTTCCTATTGAAGTTCTTTCCTCGAAATATTTTTAATCGTACAAAAATGATAACTAAAGTGCAGATTTTTACGAAGAATGCACGTGTAATCATAGTACGTGTAATAATATTTAGCAGATGAAATATTTTTCTACCAAAGTTCTACTTTTTTTACTGTATTCTCAAAAACATGAATTTGCATAGAAATCGCAGCCTAATAACAATCTACTTTTGCAATTTCAAAAATTTGAACCATTCTCCCAGTTGTTCTATCAATTTCATTACGAATGAACGCAATCATAGTGTAACTCCAAAAACTTGGAACAAATCTCGCGACAAAAAACACTTTCGAAAGACGAAGGGAACGAAGGTGAACGAGATAGAGGAAACGATCGGAGGACTCAACTTTGGATATTTTTTAACAGTTCCTCGATTGCTCTTCGCGAACTACCAAGTTTTCGCATTACTCCGCAACCGACGAAGCGTGGGCAAAATAAATTCCCACGCAATCTCAGTCGGCGCGACCGTTCCCGCAGAACGACATAAATTGTATAGCACGCGAGGGCGAGCGAGCGAGCGAGCAAGCGAGTGAAAGTAGTTCGGAATACGGCAATTTATCGAGCCACCTAACAGCCGAAACCTCAAATCCTGGCGTACGCAGCGGAGCTGATAAATTAGAGAGATTATTAGGAACAAGCTGTTGCAAGGACTGTTTCTTGATAAACGTGCCTGGTTCTCCTACACTTAGCTTACCCACGTCTTAAGCTGCGATCGTATGGTAAGCCGTAAGCACGTACCTAACGTAAGTCGCAACATAAGGCACTGTAGTGGCTCTGTGTGGCATAGTTCTGTTACGTGGTTATGGTTTCTCATTATAACCGCAGGCGTATTCCTTGTCCCGAAGGAATGTTTTGCCGAAACTAGGAAAATATCGTTACCGCGGTTAAGCAAGAAATATAACCAACCGGGCGTGCTCGTGATCGCGAATTACACATCGTTGGTTTGTTGATCAAATTAATCGAATTCAAG
>SMSQ01012540.1:20966-31645 GCA_019453375.1 Ctenoplectra terminalis | reverse complement strand
AAAATAAATTTTCTGGGAGGATCATTTTTTTTCAATTGTAATTAATCACTTCCTATTGAAGTTCTTTCCTCGAAATATTTTTAATCGTACAAAAATGATAACTAAAGTGCAGATTTTTACGAAGAATGCACGTGTAATCATAGTACGTGTAATAATATTTAGCAGATGAAATATTTTTCTACCAAAGTTCTACTTTTTTTACTGTATTCTCAAAAACATGAATTTGCATAGAAATCGCAGCCTAATAACAATCTACTTTTGCAATTTCAAAAATTTGAACCATTCTCCCAGTTGTTCTATCAATTTCATTACGAATGAACGCAATCATAGCGTAACTCCAAAAACTTGGAACAAATCTCGCGACAAAAAACACTTTCGAAAGACGAAGGGAACGAAGGTGAACGAGATAGAGGAAACGATCGGAGGACTCAACTTTGGATATTTTTTAACAGTTCCTCGATTGCTCTTCGCGAACTACCAAGTTTTCGCATTACTCCGCAACCGACGAAGCGTGGGCAAAATAAATTCCCACGCAATCTCAGTCGGCGCGACCGTTCCCGCAGAACGACATACGCTGTATAGCACGCGAGGGCGAGCGAGCGAGCGAGCAAGCGAGTGAAAGTAGTTCGGAATACGGCAATTTATCGAGCCACCTAACAGCCGAAACCTCAAATCCTGGCGTACGCAGCGGAGCTGATAAATTAGAGAGATTATTAGGAACAAGCTGTTGCAAGGACTGTTTCTTGATAAACGTGCCTGGTTCTCCTACACTTAGCTTACCCACGTCTTAAGCTGCGATCGTATGGTAAGCCGTAAGCACGTACCTAACGTAAGTCGCAACATAAGGCACTGTAGTGGCTCTGTGTGGCATAGTTCTGTTACGTGGTTATGGTTTCTCATTATAACCGCAGGCGTATTCCTTGTCCCGAAGGAATGTTTTGCCGAAACTAGGAAAATATCGTTACCGCGGTTAAGCAAGAAATATAACCAACCGGGCGTGCTCGTGATCGCGAATTACACATCGTTGGTTTGTTGATCAAATTAATCGAATTCAAGTTTCCCAACATCGAAATTACCATCGAAATTACGATGAATCTTTATATCATAGATGGAGAACGTGCCTTCATAAAAGCTAGCTCCTGTGTTAATTAATATTTAATTATATAGATTGCGACAATTTGAAAATTAATGGAATTAAATATATATAAAAGAATTATAGCGGCCTCCTGTGTTACTGCCTAATTTAAATGTGGCCTCTGATGGTGAAAAGGTTCCCCACATCTGCCTTAAATCATTAATATCCCACTTTAATAGCTTTCTAATAACAAAATTCTAAACTTGAAGCAAACATGGAGAGGAAATATGTCAAATACCAATGATTCTGTCGGACATTACAATTTTTTACAGAGAAGATAAAATATTTAAAACGAGAACGCGTAAAAGGACACCCGGTTACCCGGTTAGCGATACAAGGGTTGAAGCTATAAAGAAAGAAACAATATGGAGTACGAAAAATGAAATTGGAGAGTTCATCCCGAGGACCTTCATATATACTCGGAAATATTTCTTCCGTTTTCATTCCTGTTGTCTTATCAAATATTTGGCTCAGATATTTGAACATTCGGAAAAGCTAATTCCATAAACAACTACTTGCATTATTATCGTTTCAATTACAGTTACATTTCACTCGATGCTAAAATTATTGGTAAACAGCAACCCTTGACTCGAACCGTATATTTCAATTCCCGAAATTTCCACAACCGTATCATTTTTAATACCGCATCGTAACAACGAACAACAACGAACAACAAGGTACTAACCTGACGGCGTCCTCGATTAACCATAATCATCAATCATAACGCTTAAAAACGTGCTGCTCAATTTCCGTACCAACTTCCGCATACCAGTAACTACAAGAAAATTCTCAAGCAGCTGCTGTTACCATCAAAACCTGATTCTAAAACTAATAATCTCGCAACGATCGCGCCTCGCATTCCCAATAACGAAATTATTAAACTTCCAGATACAGGCGAGTTAGCGCGATGATCGATCGCCGGAAACCAAAATAACTGGAGGCTAGAAACAGGGAAGAATGGCTGCAAAAACAAGAGCTCATTCGCCGCGCCACACTTGCTCCGGAAAGAAAATTCTACGGACCATTGGTCGATGAAGATTTTTCCTGATACAGACCAAACCTATAGACGCTAGAGAGACCAGTCTCGAATCCGGTTCACCTACGCGCAACTTTTATCCCGGCTAAGGGCTTCGGGAAAACTCCGCAGGCTGATCGAAGCTGGCCTAATCACGCGGACCAGAGGGCTGCGAGCTCAAGGAGTTGTTGCCGGCAATATTAACTTTGATATTGGATGGCGTTAAGAAGAAACACAGCCAATAACTTCTGCCCCGGAATCGGGCTCCCCTTTCAACCCCTTTCGACCCCTCGCATCCGAACACCGTGACTCCTCGAGGTCCACGCTCTTCAATAATCGCCGCGACACATTACAATAAGAGCAACTGTGTCTAGCTGCCGTGCACGTACCACGTCCGTGCGTGCGTACACGCGCGGCCACGTTTCCGATCGTGTACGCTTTTATGTAGGAACCGATATTGAACTCGTGCCCACGTCCGCCATATTGGCGGAGTCGCGTCGCCATTTCGACCGTCGTTTCTTCCTCAATCCACCCCGGTTCAGCGGGTTCACCTATTCACCGGCAGTGTGTTCTTTTAATTTCTGCACCGCGATCCTCCTTATCGATCCAACCGACCGGATTTTATGTCGCACGCTCCGCCAGAGACGATCTCGCGAACCCATTTGCATATTTTATTTCGCGGCTGATCGCGCTCGCTTTTATCTCGATGGAAACGTTTTTATTTGAACTAATTCCTCGACTGAATGGGAGTCGAGAATCGCATGACTGTGCAGACGACTTCTTTTACGTGCCGCTGGTACGGGGTTTTTATTTTGAGGGAGGCTGAAATTGAATTTTAAAACGAACTTGGAGGAGAATTGAATTAGACGAGGTAAATAATTGAAAGATTTTCGATTATGCGGAGCACTTCCTGTGATTTAAGTGTATTTTCCTTTCGAGGATGGAAGGTATGATTGTTGACGGAAGCCTATATTTTTCTTACAGGACAAACTGTGCTTCGAGTAATAATTAATCTGATTCTTTTTATCAAACATTATTTTACAAATACCGTTCCGAGTTCTTTTCAGATGCTTGCTCTATTTCTAAGACAATTTTAGACCTAAATACACCGAATTCAATATGAATAAAAAGAACATAAAAATTCTTCCGATACCGATGCATCGTCAAATTTAATGATTTAGCTTCATCCCCAACTTTTATATCCCTAACAGAAAATTGATCTCTCACAAAGACAAAAAACTGAATAACTGGATACCACGCATTTCAATGTTTCAATAACCATTCCTTTCTCCCTTTTATTTTTCACATTTACTATATTCATAACAGTATAGATAAGTATCTATTAGATATAAGATCCCACTACTTGCTAATAACCATTATATCACCTACGCCATGAATGCAATAATCTCTCCCAAAATGACAAAAACGATCGACAAAACGATCTAATCGCGACTATTAAATACAACCTATCCTCCCTTAATCACCAATATTCTCACCGATCGCTAAACCGAGCATCGTCCGTAATCGCGAGAAACAAGCGGAAGGCGTTCTCCCCGTTTGTCGATAATTATGTGAAACAATACAAGAGTAGCTCGTTCGCTCGCGGCACAGGTATATTGAAAAATTCCACAGGCTTCCTCCCGATCCCAGAAGCTGGGCGGCGAGCAGCTACGACAGAGATTGATGCGGGGAATGCAATTTCCTCAGGCTCAGGCGCGCGTTTATCCTCCGATGCACCTTTTCCGTACGTCCCGATCTCTCCCACGCCAACTTGCGCATTTGTATTAATACGATCAGGCCGGATTCGAGAGGAAATTCTTCGGGGTCGAAGGATGCTAAGCTCACGGAAGTGTGCCGGCAATCCTATTATCTTCGACTCGCCCCGCGTTGCGAGCGGAATCGCAACCTGGATCTTCGATATTGATTCGGCCGACTGAAAGAGTTCCGAAAGAAAACACTGAGGGAATAAACAGTCCGATATTAGACGAAGCAGCGAGCGTTCGAGAGTCCTGCGACCTCGGACGAACGACGAAGGAATGGTATATAGGGTGCTTCGCGAAGTGTGTTCGTCTTTCGAGTATCTTTCGCTGCTTTAACACTAGATTTACGGAACCCGTCGATTTGACGTAGTTCTAATTTCGATGGTTAACTTTTAAATATTCTATAGCGGAATTTCTTTATCGGAATTAGTGCACTTAAATTTCGTGTTTACTTCTTTGATGCTACGTATTTTGTAAGTCTAAAATATTTTTAAATCGAATAACAATTTTTCAAAGGCAACCAATATACATAGTGTAAATAAAGAGAACAGGGTTAAAGAAAAAATTTAATTCTATATTTTTACTTTTCATTTTATATCTATTTTTATGACCATATAAATAATGATGCTCAAATTGGACAAAGTCAATGGGACACCCTGTATATGATGTACGAGCCTCGGAATACGATAGACAGAGTCGAAAATTAGCCTGACACAGTAAAGGAATTATGATTGAAGAGGAACGGACGATCGAACGATAAATTTTAATTCAGCTGATCACTTTATGGAGCAATACGTTGAATAATTGATGCACGTACCTTTAATATGTGGAAAAACTGTCGAACAGTAATATTGGACTAGCAACTTTGTTTCTATCGGCATCAAACGTAGTGTAATTCTGTTTAAGTAATTACTTTGACCCGTAAATTATTCACAGATCACAGTTTCATTTCTAAATCGTTTCCAGAACATTCTAACATTTCTCAGTGACAATAATGGACTACGAATCTTTTTAATAATCATATAATCGTCGAGTCGTAGCAATTAATTGAAATAAAAAATCTCTTATATCAATTTTTCTCTTGTACTGCACTATACTTGGCATTATTCTAAAAAATTCGTGTTACACAACGAATACGTAACTACTAAATATAATTACAAAAATTTAAACGGAACTTATTGTTGCACATATAATTGCACTGCAAACTTTTTGCATTTATAGAAAATTTAAAGCGATACGAAAAATTATACAAAATATCCAAATTATAGTGGCTTTTATAATATAATATTATATTTCTACCAAAGTTCTACACTATTTTTACTATTATACATTCTTAAATACAAGAATCTACGTAAAAGTCCTCGGTACAGTTCTAACTTTATTATTCGAGAAGACGAATATAAATACGAGTACCTTTCGTATAAACAAGACTGAGATAATCTTTAGTCTAAGAAACGTATAGCCTTAAACTTTGTTGAAGGATTTTCCTCATCATGTAACAAGCATACACGCTTGTTGATGCAAAGTTAGAGAAGATGAGTATCCATGAGAGCGAAAACTTTGCACGAAATATGAAACTAGCATATTCTGTTCAATATTTCACGGTTACACTTCTTGCCTTACATTTGCGAACGTATTTTATATTACTATTTGTTCGTATAAAGAAACTCGTTACCAACACGGTCGTTTCTTTGTATCGTACTCGAGTGAAATTTAGAACGCTTTTAATAAGCGCGTACTAATTTAATTTAATTGCTAATCATAAGCGTGTACTAATTTAATTTAATTGCTAATCATAAGCGTGTACTAATTTAATTTAATTGCTAATCAAAAACGTGTACTAATTTAATTTAATTACTAATCATAAAACCGACATAAGTTTATAAATTTATAAATAAGTTTGGTGTAGGAAATTCTTTGGTAACTTTAAGAATCTCCAGTAACTTATGGACAAAAGTATGTACGCAAATAATGTGTTCGACGCGAGCGTCGAATTAACAAAGCGGCGAGCGCGTATCGCATCTCGAATAATTTATCATTGTGCAACGACAATGGTTCGACCGAGAGAAATCGTTAATTACTGTTTGGAGATTACGTGCGTAAAGTATGAAGCTAAACGCGAGCTAAATGCTGAATCATTCGTGTGACACGTTCGAATTTGCATCGTATTAAAATGTGCGGCCAAATTTGCGATTCACGTCCGCCTTACACAGCGTGTAATGTTTAACCCTCTCCAACCAGGTTTTGCATGCTTATGACAGAAAGGATTATAATTGATTACGGTGTTTTAACTTAATCTGAAAGCTAGGAGCTAATGGCGTACTTTTAAGTCTTAAATATTCATCATCGCTGTACCGTTACATTTTATCATTTACACCATTGTTTTGATATCGAGCAGATTATTTACAGCAATTATTACTTCCTACTTTTTAAATCGAACTGAAAAATCGTAACCGCGTATCATTTTTTCCCCGAGCAACCAAAATTCTGATTACACAGAATTGAAAGAGTAACTTGGAACATAAAATGATCATTTTCGTGACCAACTTATATTAGGTTGTACCAAAAGTTAATTTCGTTTTACTAAGTATCGGATGCATAATATTTTTTGTTATACAATATATTATTTTATATACATTTTATATATATTCTACAATATATTATTTATACATTTATTATTTTATATATTATTTATATTTTATATATTCAATCTCTCGTTTAACACTAAAACTACCAAAGCGGTCAAAATGACCAGCTTCTAATTTCTCATAGAAATTATATAAATTTAGAACGATTCAGTTCGGCGAATTTTTCGTGATTTTCTGTGAAAAATATAGGTAAAGACTTGTTCTCCTTACGTTGTATATTTTTTTAGAATACCTATCATCTTTATTTCTTTGGGTACAAATAGATCTACTTTAATCGTCGGTAGGTTTAGTGTTAACAGATAAGTCTGTATGTTTATATAAACACTGCCAAACGAAGTTGTTGCGCGAAGACAACGAAAGAAACTTTCGGGACAACCTAATGCATACACTGATCATCAAAATAAATCGCATTCTACCGTCTCAATTGTTAAAAAATCGCGGTAGACAAACGGCTGAAGCAGGCTATGTGCATTTCGTCAAGCCGCTTCCCTTCTTAAGCAAAACTCCTTAGGACTTAGGGTAATAAAACCAGGCATACTGGCGAAAGCGACCTCACGATTCACGAATAGTTCAGAAGGACATTATTCTAGTAGCCATCAACGTGAACGCACGTAATATCAAACAAAGTATTCAAAACGCCCACAGACTACAATGCCTACATTCTTTAATTACCGCTCAAATCCTGATTTCACCTTACGCGATCCAACACGTTACTTCTCAACCATTAAATAAATTTCACAAATACCTAAAAACAAGCTTTCTCATTTCCCCTGTTTACGTACGAGAGAACGCGAGACGAACGAGTGGGCGTCGCGCGAAAGTCAGAGACCCGAGACGCGAAGGAACGGAAGAGCGATCGATTAAAGATCAGTCTTGGACGAAACGAGAAACGGGGCGAGATACTTTACGTTACGATATATTGTTCTTCCTTTTCGTTCTTAAAATATACACATATTTTTTACGACCACCGAAGAAACGTCGTTAAGTCTCTCTTCCCTGCGTTGCTGCGCGTATTCAACGAGCATCACCGACAAAAAGGAGGAAAGAAGTCGGCGATCGAAACAGTATTCCGCGGCCGAGGAACAAGGATCATCGACGAAGCCGCGGCGAAAAGAGTCGGGAGAGAAAAACGCGGTCGATTACTCGATAACAAAAGCACCGCACACCAGGAGGTCGTAAAGAATGCGGGACCGGCGCAAGGATGTCCAGGGTAAGCGACAAACAAACAAAAAAGGAACACGCGCAAATTCGATTCCTTGGATCGTGAAGCTCGAAACACGCTAACTTAGCAGCAAACTCCGGCTCAATCAGACCCTTGTTAACTCCAGCTGCTGTTACTGCGGATATTGAAGTATTGATTTCGTTCCTCTCCCTGGAAAGTTTATACCGGCATTACGGATTTCATGCCTCCTCCTCCCTTTCTCTTCCCTTTCTCCCTTTCTATCCCCCTTTCCCCACATTTTCTACCTTTCTCCGTCTCTATTTCTCTTCCCATTCACCCTCTACCCATCGTGCCTCCTTCCCCGTTCGCGTTTTCCCTTCCTTCCAAGCACTGCAGACCGACCCTCTGCAGTAGATATTTGCATTTCAATCGGTTGATTAAAAATCTATAATTATGCCGCCCCCGTCGGTAAGAATCGGGGAAAAAACTTTTCCACGCACCCCTCTGCCCCGTTCCCGGCAACGACCAGCTTTTTTTCGGGCTACTTTGCCGCGGCGTCCCTTTGTTCGAGATCGGCGCATCTATTCGCGATCGGGCACCGTCTCTGCTCGGAACCATTCTTCGCTCGTTGGATCGACGATGGATGCGATATTCGAGATTCTGGTAATAAAGGAACGTCGAATTCTTTGTCGACATCGATTTTAGTGGTTCAGGCTTCGACTGTGTCTTAGAATCCTCGATATTAGCTGTTCCAGCGATACGATTACGAGCCACGTCGAACGAAGGCTGCTTTGGGGAAAGTTTTTGTGTAAACTCGAGCTTAGCAGAGGGATGTTTTAATAGGGATGTCTTTTCGAGAGGCATGAGCTTCGAGTTTGAACTGTTTATGGAAATGGGATGTTGAAGGGATAATTTGATGCAAAGTAAATTAGGTAAGAATGGAAGGTGGAGTTTTGTAAAAGGATGCTTGTGGTGATTAATATGTAACTGTTTATGTTAGCTCTGGGAAACTGTGTGAACCTTGCTGTGATAATTGGGAGTTAAGTAGCGTAGAGGGTAGTTTCAGTTTCATTGATTTCTTGAGGAGCAAAATTTATGTAAAAATGAATGCGAAGGTGTTTCATCTTTTAAACGCAATAGCACGGTTTATTTATGTTTGCTAGAACAAGTGGAAGTGAGAAGAAAAGATTGAAGAGACGTAGCGAGAAGATCTTAATAATGAAGAAGAGATACCGAAAGCATTTTTATTTTTAAGCGACTCGAGGCTTTGAAAGAAACTCTAACTCTCTGTAGTATTATTTTCTCGACTAGTAGAAATTTTTTTGTATATTTTGGTATAAGACAGATCAAATTTAATTAAAATAAAAAGGATACAAGCAAAAATAGTAAAAATAGATTTGTGTTTCAAATAATCAGAATCCACAATTACTAACATTTCTAACAAAAAATACTAGGCTCTTCCAAAATTGAAAATATCGTTCTATAACCGGTGTCGCTAATAATCAAATTTTAATGGCTGAAATAAAAAAAAAATCTATGATAACAATTAAATGTGAGAACACTATATTATTAATCAAAATACTATATTCGTTTGTTCTGAAATACTTATGGCATTTTAAACGTATCGTACGCGTTTAAAAAGATACATTTGCGAACTTAGAAACAGATTGCATGTACGTTTTAAGTAATATCCGCTGCGATGTTTTATTGTATCCTCGAAGTTAAAAGTGCAAGGCAAATCTAAAATTCTAGAGACCATAAAATGTAGGTCGTTGAATCCATCTATTCTCCATCGGTGGTCAAACTTGCTTCCTATTCACCAATGCTAACGATTTAAAAAGTTTTGATAAAATCGGGGCAGGTACTCGAGCGCTGCCAAGTTTGTTAAATATGGTAAATGTAATCAAACATGGAACTCTAAACTACTGTGAAATGCTCTCTGTGAAAAAGGTAAATCGTAGGAGCTTTAAGAAGCTCTTACTTGCCGAATATTAGCAGTTAACGAGATTTCGTTTCAAAAAATATAAACGCTAATGGTACAGCGGAATATTAGTATGAAAAACATAGAGATTCGGTGAAATTAACCATGCTATGGCCCTTGAGTTATTTTTAAACCAACTGCGTACTCCTTGTTTAAAAATATTTCCTACTTTCGAGACAAATATAAAGTTGTTATTAATATGTGTTATTTTTCGTTTGAATTTTTTATCGAGAGTTCTTAAAATCGGCAAATTTTTTTGAAGAGACAGTGAATGTATTAAAAAAAAATATCGAGGGCTTCAGCACTGTCTATTTTATTTCCTTAATTGTAATTATTACTGAGAATAATAAGAAAAGCGAAATATAAATGCTAGTAAGTAAAAAGTTAAAAATGTTTAATATTTTAATTTAGGTAGAACAAAGCTTCGTGTAGATCATTTTTTAAATAGTTTTATATAACTATTCCTAGCGCTTTTTATACATTTAATATTTATATTGAAATTATAGCTACGAATTAAGTCAAAGAAAATAATAAATTTCTATTTTAACATTTAAATCAATTATTGCTTTACACTTTTTCTTACCCAAATACTTATAAACGTACACCTAAATCTTCTTTCTGAACTATTTAAAAACATTGCAGAGATTCGCTTAAAAACGAATTATAATATTATAATTTAAGTTTAATTACTTAATTAATTAAAAGTTAACAAAGGGGAAACTTAAAAGGAAATTTTACGCGACGATCATACAAACTAAATTAAGCAGCCTTCTTCAAGACTAAGGTAAATATTGTTCAATTTAGCTAAGTTTTACTAAACAAAAATATTTTACTACTTTCCGCTATCTATCCTTTCTATCTTCTCCTAAAAGCAAATTCATCTTTAACCAAACTGCGGAATAAAAAAGAAACACACGTATCAGCTCCATAAAAGTTAACAAAACCCCAATACAGTGTACCCAAAATATCTACGAAGAA